>PISX010004161.1:84924-125896 GCA_004024625.1 Mellivora capensis | reverse complement strand
TCTCCAAAGGCAAAGGAAACAAAAGCGAAAATGAACTTTTGGGACTTCATCAAGATCAAAAGCTTCTGCACAGCAAAGGAGACAGTCAACAAAACAAAGAGGCAACCCACGGAATGGGAGAAGATATTTGCAAATGGCAGTACAGACAAAAGGTTGATATCCAGGATCTATAAAGAACTTCTCAAACTCAACACACACAAAACAGATAATCATATCAAAAAATGGGCAGAAGATATGAACAGACACTTCTCCAATGAAGACATACAAATGGCTATCAGACACATGAAAAAAATATTCATCATCACTAGCCATCAGGGAGATTCAAATTAAAACCACATTGAGATACCACCTCACACCAGTTAGAATGGCCAAAATTAGCAAGACAGGAAACAACGTGTGTCGGAGAGGATGTGGAGAAAGGGGAACCCTCTTACACTGTTGGTGGGAATGCAAGTTGGTGCAGCCACTCTGGAGAACAGTGTGGAGATTCCTCAAGAAGTTAAAAATAGAGCTTCCCTTGACCCTGCAATTGCGCTACTGGGTATTTACCCCAGAGATACAGATGTGGTGAAAAGAAGGGCTATCTGTACCCCAATGTTTATAGCAGCAATGGCCATGGCCGCCAAACTGTGGAAAGAACCAAGATGCCCTTCAACGGACGAATGGATAAGGAAGATGGGGTCCATATACACTATGGAGTATTATGCCTCCATCAGAAAAGATGAATACCCAACTTTTGTAGCAACATGGACGGGACTGGAAGAGATTATGCTGAGTGAAATAAGTCAAGCAGAGAGAGTCAATTATCATATGGTTTCACTTATTTGCGGAGCATAACAAATAATACGGAGGACATGGGGAAGTGGAGAGGAGAAGGGAGTTGAGGGAAATTGGAGGGGGAGATGAACCATGAGAGACTATGGACTCTGAAAAACAACCTGAGGGTTTTGAAGGGGCAGGGGGTGGGAGGTTGGGGGAGCCAGGTGGTGGGTATTATGGATGGCACGCATTGCATGGAGCACTGGTGTGGTGCAAAAAGTATGAATTCTGTTATGCTGAAAAGAAATGAAATTTAAAAAATTTTTAAAAAGGAAAAAAAATAAAAGGAACAAGAGGGAAAGAAAAAAAACACATACGGGGGAACCCCATAAAGCTATCAGCTGATTTTTTAGCAGAAACTCTGCAGGACAGAAGAAAGTTGCATAATATATTCAAACTGCTGAAAGACTATAAAAAGAGACAAACAAGGACTCTACATAATCATTAAGGGAATAATCCAACAAAAAGATTAATAATTGTAAATATTTATGCACCTAACAAATACATAAAGCAGCTAATAACAAACATAAGGGAAGTACTCAATTGTAATACAATAATAGTGGGGAATTTTAACAACCCATTTATGTCAATGGCTAGATCATCCAAACAGAAAATCAATAAGGAAGCAGTAGCATTGTTAACACATGGATCTGACAGGTATGTACAGAAGGTTCCATCCTAAAACAGCAGAATACACATTCCTTTCAAGTGTACATGGATGATTCTCAGAAGAGACCACATGTTAGGACACAAAACAAGTCTCAACAAGTTCGAAAAGTCTGAAGTCTTACCATACATCTTTTCTGACCACAACACTATGAAACTAGAAATCAATCACAAGAAAAAATCTGGAAAAAACACAAATACATTAAGGTTAAATAATAGGCTATTAAACCATGAATGGGTAAACCATAAAATCAAAAAGGAAATAAAAATACTTAGAAACAAATGAAAAGGAAAACACACAGTTCAAAATCTTTGTGATTCAAGAAAAACTGTTTTAAAAGGGAACTTTTTGATCGCCTCTAGCTATCCTCATAAAAGAGAAAGAGAGAGAGAGGACTCAAGCAAACAACTCAGAAATGAAAAGAAGAGAAATAAAAACCAACACCACAGAAATAAAGGAGTTATAAGAGAATGTTACGAAAAATTATATGTCAAAAAATTGGTGAAAATTGGGAAAACATGACAGTTATATGTAAGAGAATGAAACCGGACCACTCTCTTTTGCCATACACAAATATAACTCAAAATGGATTAAAGTTCTAAACATGAGACCTGAAGCCATAAAAAACACTGCAAAAGAGAACAGGCAGTAATTTCTGTTACATAGAAAATTTTTTCAAGATACCTCACCTAAGGCATCTGAACCAAAGGCAAAATAAACTACTGGACTACATCAAAAGAAAAGCTTTTGCATAACAAAGGAAATAATTAACAAAACAAAAAAATCTACTGAACAGAAGAAGAGATTTGTAAATAACATATCTGATAAGGGGTTAGTATCTAAAACATAAATACAACTGGTACAACTCAATGCCCAAAAAACAAATAATTCAATTTAAAAATCGGCAGAAGACCTGAACAGGTAGTTTTCCAAAGAAGACTTACAGATGGCCAACAGAAACATGAAAAGATGTTCAACATCACTCATAACCAGGGAAATGCAAATCAAAACCACAAGGAGGTATCACCTCACACCTGTCAGAATGGCTAAAACCAAAAATATAAGAAACAACAAGTCCTGGCAAGACTGTAGAGAAAAAGGAACCCTTGTGCATGGCTGGTATGGATGCAAACTGGTGCAGCCACTGTGGAAAACAGTATGGAGGTTCCTCAAAAAATTAAAAATAGAATTACTATATGGTCCAGTAATTCCACTAGTGGGTATTTACCCAAAGAATACAAAACACTAATTCAAAAAGATAGATGCACCCCTATGTTTATTGCAACATTATTTGCAATAGCCAAATTATAGAAGCAACTCAAGTATCCATCAACAGATGAATGGATAAAGAAGTGGTGTACATACACGATAGAATATTACCCAGCCATAATATTATACCAGCCATACCAGCCATACCCAAAGAATGAAATCTTGCCATTTGCAACAACATGAATGGATCTAGATGGTATAATGCTAAGTGAAATAAGTCACTCAGAGAAAGACAAATATCATATGACTTCATCATATGTAATATTTAGGAAATAAAAGAAATGAAAAAAAGAAAAAGAGAAACCAAGAAACAGACTCTTAACTATAGTGAACAAACTGATGGTTACCAGAGGGGAGATTGGTGGAAGCATGGGGCAAACAGCTGAAGGGGATTAAGAGTACGCTTATCTTGATGAACACTGAGTAATGTATAGAATTGTTGAATCACTATATTGTACAGAAACTAATATAAAACTGTAAGTTAATTACACCAGAAATTTTTTAAAAGAATAAAAACAAAACAAAATACATATTTTTTTAAAAAGAAAGAGATATGTCAGAACAGACTGGTGAAAAGTAAATCATGTAAAAGTTTTCTTTATTAAAACTGGCGAGGGGCGCCTGGGTGGCTCAGTTGGTTAAGTGTCTGCTTTCGGCTCAGGTCATGTTCCCAGATTTCTAGGATTGAGCCCCACATCGGGCTCCCTGCTCACCGGGGACCCTGCTTTTTCCTCTCCCTATACCCATGCTCATGCTCTATCTCTCTCTCAAATAAATGAATACAATATTTAAAAAAATTTGGCCAGAACTTGTTGAAAAAAAAGAAAAAAAGACTATTAAGGAACTTTATAATGGAAGACAGAAAGAGAAATGACCAGATATTATGTGTCTTCTGATGGAAGTATAAACACACCTAGGAAGTATTCCTGCCAAAAATGTCAAAGCTCAATCTGCTCAAGCCTTGTATCTAACCACAAGTTTGAAGAAAGACAGGGACATCACAGAAGTATGATCAGGAAAATCCAAAATGTGAGAAACCACAGGAAAAAAAGTTTCTTCAACAAATACTTGTAAGGAGAAAAAAACAGAGGTGAGGGAATTTGTAGAACAAAAGAGAAGTATTAAGGTAATACAACACATAGCTCTTGTCTGGATGGTTATTCACACAAACCAACTGTTTAAAAAAACTTTTTAAGGTAAGTTGAGCACTGTCTAGACATTTGGTGTTATTAGGGAATTATTGCTAATTTTTTCAGGTGTGACAATGGTATTGTGACCGGATAATAGATGATAGCAGGGAATTAGAGCTAGCGTTTTGGATATAATAATGTATCATGATTATGTTTTTACATGCTTATCTTTCAGAGATATATAAGAAAATATGGATAAATAAACAAGAAATGTATATATAGAGAGATTTATATACTTATTTCCCCAACCTTAGGGGTTTTGATTTAATAGGTCTGTGGTCGTGTGATTCATGTATATAATAAAACATCAAGGTAATTGTGATGCATACTGCTGATCAAGGCTCACCAACCCAGATCATAGCTACCTGAGAAATATCACTGAAAATAAAAGAAAATAGTGCAATAAATACTTACGATGACACCGTTTCCCATCAGGAAGCAGAATAAATCCTACAGGGCATGTGCAATAATAAGATCCAGGGATGTTTTCACACCCAAGAGTACAGCCGTGATTCCAAAAGGCACATTCATTGACATCTATGCAATGACAACAATAAAACATGGATGGTTATCAGCACAAAGTAGAATATCACACACTTGGATGTGCTATAACTGACCATGTTTTTGCTACCCTCACAAAGAATGAAAGAAGTCAGTTCAACTGTCACGAAAGCCATTTTTACTGTCTCCGTTTATACTTTCAAATAAATCTGTATTTTCATACCAGAACGGCCTTCAGGAAAAAGTAACATGATTGCCCATGAAAAGATGTAGCCTTTAAAGGCAGGGACTCTTGAAAGTTCGAGATAGGGATATGACATCCCCTGCTCTGCTCTTCAGCCTTCTCAGAGCTCATAGGAGCTCTTCACCTGAATGTAGAACATTCCCCAGCAGCTTCACTGTGGTTGAAACCCAGCTTCCAGGCTGCTATGCGATGGCCCCCTCCCACTGGTCCCAGGTGAGCAGGATATAGTAACTTACACTTCAATGTCAGGTATACCTGACATCACACCCCAACTAATCCTACTGAATGTGTGCTATAGCCATTGAAAGATTTTCATTAGTAACTCACTGGACTGACCTCCCGGGACAGAGAATACAGTATTTCTCCCCGGTTCACTGAATTGGGCCTGAATTCTCCAAATAGGAGGAGCCCCAGATAAACAGTCTTGGTTACATAGCTTCTCAAGATTCCTACCAGACTTTTATGAGATGTATTGTGGGAATCACTTACTCTTTGAGGATCTAATGATGCTATGGAACTGTACTCCCTTTAAAAATTTGAAAATGCTAACATTTTGCCACTCCAAAACCCTTAGAGGTCCCTGGAGTCCACTCAGAGTATCCCTGCCTCATATCAAGCTCTGAGTAGCTTCTAAGAGTACTAGATCTAGGAACACAACACACAGAGAAGATCTGAAAGTTATTACGAAGGTTTACACAAAAGAAGAAAAAGAAAATTATTTTTCTGGGGCAAAAGGGGAAGAAAGCTCAAGTTGGTTTTACTTCAAAGCTCTGGATGACCCACTGAAGACCAGCTACTGGCTCAGGTGGGCTATCATTGCTTTAGGTAGTTACCCATCCACCCCACCCCACCCCACCCCGCATGTTACCTTCACAGTACTTTCCATCTTGGCTTAAAGTATATCCTTCCGCACATGTGCACGAATGGGACTTAGAGCCTTGACCACACATGCTGGCTCTGCAGCTACCCTTCCTCCATTTGCAGAGCTTCTGATCTAAAAGAGAAGGTGGTTTGTTTGAAGTGGAGATGTATTTTGACAGGGAAACTGCTTGATCCCTTTGTGGTTCTTGGAAGTCTAATACCTCCCGTGATAAGAGTAGGGTGCTGTCTTTCTCGGAGTGGCTCTGCTCTGGAGCCAAGCAGTATTAGCCTGGATTCTGAAGCATTCAGAGAGGCAGCCCACTTCTCTAATTTATTATTCCTACCAAAGCGCTTAGGAATAGACATCCTAATTAGCTGGCGATTTCATTCCTTGAGCTATAAACACTAAGTGCAACTTAGTATTTCATTCTGCTTTACTTTTTTTTTTAAGATTTTTTTGAGAGAGAGAGAGCAGTGGGGAGAGGTAGAGGGAGAGAGAGTCTTAAGCACTCTCTGGGCTGAACATGAGCCTGATGCCCAGCTGGTTCTCAGCACCCTGAGATCATGACCTGAGCCTCCACCCAAGCCAAAACCAAGAGTCAGGGAATTAAAAAACTAAACCACCCAGGCGCCCCTCTGCTTACTTATTTTATATATATTTATCTTTATACAAGTACAATTCTATACATTTCTCAGTGCTCATCAAGAGAACTGTATTCTTAATTCCCTTTATTTCATTCATTCTGGTTTATTTTATTAAAAAAATAATAAAGCACATAAACAAAAATTCTGAAAATGAAATATCTGTTTAAGAAACAAAAAAGCTTTGGGTGCCTGGGTGGCTCACTGGGTTAAAGCCGCTGCCTTCAGCTCAAGTCATGATCTCAGGGTCCTGGGATCGAGCCCCGCATTAGGCTCTCTGCTCGGCGGGGAGCCTGCTTCCCCCTCTCTCTCTGCCTGCCTCTCTGCCTGCTTGTGATCTCTGTCTGTCAAATAAATAAAATCTTTAAAAAAAAAGATACAAAAAAGCTTTAATCTAAGAACATCTTTTCTTAAGTATAATAGTTATAGGTCCGATCTATATATATGTGTAGCTGTTTTTAGGATCGTTATTTAAGAACATCTTTCACACTTAAAATACACCACAGCCTTATGTTTTATCCCCAAATTTCTGAGTCCATTGCTGCCGGTATTCCATGTTTTACAAAACAACCCAGAGTAGATAGTCAAATCTGCTTAGTGAGGTAGGTGCTTGGACTGGATTAGCCAAATATATGGAACAACAAATGGACAATGTTGCACCTTTGATGTTCAGAGCCAGAGTCAAGAGACAAACTAGTACTGCATATATCCCTGTTCAAATTTTGTTCCTTCCTACTTTTTGCCCATTGTAACAACGATGGGACCTTTGTAAAATGCTCTGTGAAATACAGTTAATCCTGAGTCTGAGGGCAGATTTCAAGACCCAAATGGATATAGAGGTCAGAACTCTGGCAAGAGGTGACAGATGTCAGGGGAAAGCTGGGGTCATGGCAGGGTTGAGAGCAGTGAGAGCCTCTGAAAAATGAGAAGAGCCAAGGGTCCAACGAAAGGACTGCTAAAAACATGCTGTGAACGGCACAGGCAACAAACCAGTAAGAGCCTTTGCTCAGCAGTGCAAGAAGCTGAGACCATTCTCCATGTAAGGTTGTTCCTCTTGTCTCTGTTTATCTACTTATAAAGATGTCTCCTCACTCTGACTCTACCAATTTCCTTCTATTTCAAGCCCCTAAACATTCTTCTTGACCAGTAACACCATGACAATAAATAAATAAATAAACACCATGACAATAAATAAATAAATAAAATCTTAAATAAAAATAAAAAAGAGATCACAAATAGGCAGAGAGACAGGCAGAGAGAGAGGGGAAGCAGGCTCCCTGCTGAGCAGAGAGCCCGATGAGGGACTGGATCCCAGGCCCCTAAGATCATGACCTGAGCCGAAGGCAGAAGCTTAACCCACTGAGCCACCCAGGCACCCCTATTCTTGCCCTCTTGAAAATGTCCCCAGTGTGCATTGAGACGACTGGCCCTTTAGAGATTCTGACTTGGTCCATCAAGAGAAAGGCTCAGGACTCTGCATTTTCTTTTTTTTTTTTTTTCTTTTTTGGAATCCAAGAATAAAACCCTTTAAGGATTCTGCATTTTCAGCTGAATCAGAGTGAGTCTGTTGTGGAGAGTCTTCACACCACACTTTGAGAAACGGCCTAATGCACTAATGAAACATCCCAGCCTCCCCTCAATTATTAATACCTCCTTTTAGCAAGTCTGTGTTGTGAACTTAGTTATTTTAAACTTGTTTATTCAGAGCTCATGATGGATTTAAATACAAAATCAATCTTGTGGAGTATTTGATACTGTTGCAATATTACCAACTGAATCAGTTCAGATTTACACTGAATAGTTTCTTGGATATTGATTCCAAACATTTTATTTCTTATATATGGTTTCCAGACCAATCACACATGTATAGATAGCTACCTTGCTTTCAGGTTCCTGCATGCTTCATATATTAAAATTTTAACTAAGCAAAATGAAAAAATAAAATGATCCAAATTTTAAAAGTAAATGACTAAGATTAGGAGACAAAATGTACCCACTCTGAATTTCTGGGGGGAAAAAAAAGACATGTATTTTTTTATTTTATTTTATTTTATTTTATTTTATTTTATTTATTTGTCAGAGAGAGAGGGAGAGAGAGAGAGCAAGCACAGGCAGACAGAGTGGCAGGCAGAAGCAGAGGGAGAAGCAGGCTCCCCGCCGAGCAAGGAGCCCGATGTGGGACTCGATCCCAGGACGCTGGGATCATGACCTGAGCCGAAGGCAGCCGCTTAACCAACTGAGCCACCCAGGCATCCCTATTTTTTTATTTTAATCTTTAAAATTTTTAAATTTTAATTTTTATGAAGTTTGCAAGGGAATAACAACAATAAAAATATAGAAATGTCCAAGTTGACATTTTTTTTTTAATTTGAAGATCTAACAGGCTTTATTAAATGATTCATGACTCCAACAGCACCCTATCTACTAGGTGAAGAAGCAGTCCTCCGACTCAGCCTTTTACTGTTGTTGTTGTTTTTAAGATTTTATTTATTTGACAGACAGAGATCACAAGTAGGCAGAGAGGCAGGCAGAGAGAGAGGGGGAAGCAGGCTCCCCGCCGAGCAGAGAGCCCGATGTGGGGCTTGATCCCAGGACCCTGGGATCATGACCCAGGCGAAAGCAGAGGCTTTAACCCACTGAACCACCCGCCCCTGACTCAGCCTTTTAAAGGCACCAAAGTGTTACTACTTTCTTGATGCAACCAAAAAAAAAAAAAAAGAGGAATTATGCTTCCTAGAAATATCCCTTATAAAAATCTTACCAAACCCAGCGTGACAGGTGAGTACGGGATTAAGGACTAGGAAAACCAAGTTTTCTGGTTCTGCCTGTACATCGCATCATGATCTCTTTCATTTTGGTTTCCTAATACATGAAATAAAAGTTTGAAATAGTGCCTGAGATCCCTTATGTTTAAAAAAAAAATTTTATGGTTCTATACAGAATCAGATGTCTGTGGTAAATTCCTCTTAAGTTTGTACCTCTAAGGAGTCTCAAACCTTAATTACTCCTTATAATGTGTTAATAAGGATTCAAACCGCTTAATGAAGAAAAACAGTTAGCATCCAGGAAATTCTCCATTCTTCATCTAGATCCACTATTATTTATCACTTTTTTGTACTTTTCTCCTACCTCTAGCCTGCACGTGCCTGTGCTCTTACCGTCATCATCGCACTCGTTCCATGGTCATGACAATGATGTATATGCTTCTTTTTTCCATTAACCAATAAGCTTCCTGAGGCTAAGGGGCGAATCCTATTCACATTTTATAGCCCAAACAGCACCCAGCATGGTGCTTTCACAACACCGGTATACTACAGACATGGGCTTCACACACCAAAAAACCCTGTGATCATGTCACCTACAACTTAACTCCTTCATTTCATTTCTCCTGGAATTTCCCGTGAGCCTTAGCATTAGAACTCAGACAGTCCGTGTCTGCTCGCCCCATACCCCTTCCAAGCTACCATGGTGCTCATGGTTTGCATGGTGCTCATGAGCAATATACATCACTCTTCAATGATGAAGATAGCCAGGACAGCATCACCATTCTCCTCTCCTCTAAATGGTTAGGCTGAGGATGCCACCTGAATTCGGGTGCTAAACACTTTATTTTTTAAGTATGTATGTATGTATGTATGTATGTATTTGGCAGACAGAGATCACAAGCGGGCAGAGAGGCAGGCAGAGAGAGGGGGGAAGCAAGCTCCCTGCTGAGCAGAGAGCCCGATGCGGAGCTCGATCCCAGGACCCTGGGATCATGACCTGAGCCGAAGGCAGAGGCTTTAACCCACTGAGCCACCCATGCGCCCCAAGGCGCTAAACACTTTAAAAGGTCATTTTAGGAAGTGGCAAAACATAGAGGACTGAGGGCTATATTTCTGTTTAATCTTCTTAATCTTCTGCTGTTCTTTAGCTTCAAATTAGGCCAAAGCTAGCACTCATCCCGCTGCTGCTGACCTCAGATAACACCCCCTCCCACAGCTCAGCAGGGCAGCTTAATTACCTCTGAGATCAAATTAAAGCTCCTAATCATGGCATTAATGTCCACCACCAATTGTGCCTTGGATACCTGCCTGCCTAACACACAGGCTCTCTGAGCTCTTCTACCGCTGAGTTAATCTGTAGATTTCACCCTGGCCCAATTCTGAAACAATGTAGGGATCTCCCCCATCGACTTTTCTCCACCACAAATTCAGTGTAAGACTCGCCTCATCAAGAAAGCCTTTCTAGTATCTTCAGTTTGAACCCATTCTCTTTAACCATTCTTATACCTCAATATCAGCACCCCTAGTATTTAGCACATACAATAAAAAATTCAAAGAACATTTTATAAAGCATTTACATTATCTCATTTAATTTTCATAACAAGCCCTTGAGCTATGCAGTGCACATGTATCTTTCATGTTATAGATTAGGAAACCATGTCTTAAGGATCAATAAGGGGTAAACCTGGGATGCAAGCTCAAGCCTTCTGGCTGTAGACCCATCTCTTGACTGATAGATAGCTAGATAGATACACACACACTTGTGAGTATGTTTATGTGTATACTCATATGTATGTGCATATATATAACTATGGATTTTTATAGAATAAATATATATACAATATTATAGGTTTGTTTTAAAATTTTATTCATTTATTTGAGAGAGAGAATGAGAGAGAGAGAAAGCACGTGAGGGTGGAGAGTCAGAGAGAGAAGAAGACTCCCCATTGAGCAGGGAAACCAATGTGGGACTCGATCCTGGAACTCCAGGATCATGACCTGAGCCAAAGGCAGTCGCTTAACCAACTGAGCCACCCATGTGCCCCAGAACCTAGTTAGGTTTTGTTTCATTTATTTATTGTCTTCCTCAGTAATGAGTTTCCTGAATAAATGACTTCTTCAATTTCCTTAAAAACCTTCTCAGACTGTATAATAATAGGTTTATTCTTCTTTGTTAATAGAAAATAACAAGGAAGAAAATACAAGAATAGTCTCTTGGAATTCTTAACTACAGTAAAAACAAAGACCACTTAGCCAGAATTCATCTACTTGGTATCCTCATTCATCTAAACCCCTCTAAGAATCAATAGCCTCTGAAGAGTTTTTAAAAATATAGACTTTTTACTCCAGATGAGCCCCTTGGACCCACTCAGTCATTTCTTGTTTTGTACCCACTTCTGACAAGTGTGACCGTGGCCAGCCCCTAGCATAAAGATGGAAATGCAAGGTGTTCCTGCCTCTCCCATGTCACCACCCCACTCCCACTGCACTCCCCAGAAAGGACTGCATGATTCCCATGAGCCCAGACAGACCCTCAGCTCAGCTTTCCAGACTGCCAGAGCCAGTTACTAGGAGAGGACAGCTGAGGTCCCTCTTGGTCATCTCTCCCACAAAGGCTAGAAGCCTCAATTTGGGGCTCCTCCTGGAGAAAGATGGTACAATGTGAGTGTCAAAATGATATTAACAGCAATGAATAGAAACATGTCAAATATTTTTTAAATCTCTGAGTTTATCAAGATCCTTTAAAAAAAAAAGACCCTTTATTCTGAAAATAGATAAAGGAAAGAATCAAACATTTAATTTACTTTTCCTATAAAATATCCTCCCCAGGGAAATTATAGCTGATGTAGGAAAGTCCGTCAGTTAACAAATGCATAAGCAGTGATACAATGTCATCTCTTTGAAACTCTAATGACAAAAGTGTCTAGGCCATGATAATCAATAGTTTCTTTTTTTTTTTTTGATAATCAATAGTTTCTAAAGCTATTATGTGAAAGGCTGATGGGAAACTTTACAACGGATGGACCACTTTGCAACACCTAAACTGCTGATAAATTTTGAACATCACAATAAGAACCACAACTAGGCATCACACGGCCCCTGGCGTGATTGATCAGTAGGAAGCATACTGTCTCCAGTGCCACCTTCTAAGTCCCCCGACAAAAAGTATGAATCTGATCAGGCTTCTAGGCCCAAACTAGCTGTGTATAGGAAATACGGAATCATGTTAAATGACACCATAGGGTTATACTCTGCAAAATCCAAAATGTGGAAAATTCTGCAGGACAAATGATCTGGTTTCCTCAACAAATAAACGGCAAAGAAATGCCTCAGATTAGAAAATAAACAGAGTCCACAGTCAGGCATGGGGAAACCAGCAAAAAAGTGAGAGTGGAGGGCAAGAAAGAAGACAGAAAAGTGATAGAGAACCATTCCAAGTTTTTAAAAGGCATTTCAAGGGGCAGCAATTTTGTATCAGAGCAAACTCGCATTTAAAACCCAGCTTTGGGGGCGCCTGGGTGGCTCAGTCATTAAGTGTCTGCGTTCCACTCACTAGATTCATCAGCCTGGGTTGGTCCCTGCTCAAGGGGGAGTATTCTTCTCCCTCTCCCCCTGCTTGTGTTCCCTCTCTAACTGTCCCTCTCTCTGTCAAATAAATACAATCTTTAAAAATAAAATAAAATAAAAACAAAATCCAGCTTTGCCTCAAACCAGTCTGATGATTGCCCCAGCGGCATGTATCTTTGTATGACCATACTCATTAACAAAATGTCAATAACTATCTAAGAATAATCTTGGGAAGATATAGACATCCATAGTTTACCAAGATTTCCATAAGAAATAACAGAGATTTGGATGTTTGAACTGATCATTTAAAATCATTTGAAAACAGAAAATAAGTGTTGGTGGAAATGTAATATGGCATAGCCACTGTCTGGAATGTAGTATGGCGGGTCCTCAGAAAATTAAAAAGGATATACTATATGATCTAGCAATTCACTTCTGGGTATATATCCAAAAGAATTGAAAACAGAGTCCTGAAGAGATATTCGTATGCCCATGTTCATTGCAGCATTATTCACAATAGCTAACACATGGAAGTAACCCACATAGCCATCGACAGATGAATGGATAAACAAACTGTGGTAATATACACACCCAATGGAATATTATTCAGCCTTAAAAGGAAGAAAGTTCTGACACATGTTACACCATGGATGAAACAACAACATTATGCTAAGTGACATAAGCCAGTCACAAAAAGACAACGGTACGATTCTACTTCTAGGAGGCACTGAGAGCTGTCAAAATCATAAAGACAGAAAGTAGAATGGTGATTGCCAGAGGCTGGGAGATGGTACAGTGAACGTGTATGGAATTTTGATTTTATAAGATGAGAAGTGTTATGAATAGTATGATGTCGCATGACAGTATGGATGACTTAATGGCACTGACTGTACACTGCAAAATACGTTCTCTTTAAAGGTTTTATTTACTTATTTGTAGAGAGAGAATGAGAGAGAGAGAGCAGGAGGGAGAGGCAGAGGGAGAAGGAGTAGCAGACTCCCCACTGAGCAGGGAGACTGAAGCGGAACTTGATCCCAGCACCCTGAGATCATGATTTAAGCAGAAGCAGATGCCCAACGGACTGAGCCACCCAAATGCTCCATGTACACTTAAAAATACTTAGGATGGTAAACTTTCTGTTATGTGTAGTTAACCACCATGAAAAAATTTGGAAGACAATTGTAAGAAAAAAATACTCTAATTTCTAGCATGATTCTTTTCTAGAGGTTTCCAAATAACCAAGGTTTTACAGTAGACATTCTAGCAATGACATAATCAAAATGAATCGGAGTCCCACCTGAGCAGTTTTAACTCTACTAATCACTGCCATAAGCAGGTAGATCTCCAGGTGGAAGCAATTCTCCTTCATGAAATCTAGAACCAAAGAAATTCAGTAATATTCTTGTTCATGAAATGAATCTAAAGTATTTTGCACAGTGCTGATGGTAGACACCCTTCATTTTTCAAAGAATATGTCTTGGAAAATCTCTTATGAACATAAAACTGGAATCTACATCTCAAGAGTAGAGAAGAAAGCAAAAATATGTCGACCTTTTATAGCAGTATATATGAGCAGTAAAACTAGTTGCAAAAATCCCCGGAAGTTGAGCTTGAAATAATGGGAGATCAATTTGGTGACAGCCAAGAGAGAGGGTGTGTGTGTGTGTGTATGTGTCTGTGTGTGTGAGAAAGAGAGAGAGAGAGATTTTGGCCCCATGATCTATGCACACCTAAGCATTTAACCACCAGGAGGCCATGTATAGATAAGAATATACCAAATTAAAGGTTTCCCCCAAACAAATAAGGCAAAATCTAAGATATGAAATGAGAGAGAATAGTAATATCATTGCCATTATATAAAATATTGCTGAATTTCTTTACTGTGGTTGGGGAAGAAGTATGGTGTCACTCTGCCTAGGTTCAAAGCCCAATTCCTCTACAGTGTGACCTTGAACACGCTATTATGACACTTCTGCAACTCAGCTTTTTAATCAAACAGTGGAAATAATCACACCTAGTTCATAGGATTGTTGTGAAAATTAAATGAGATGATATGGGTAACGCCAGCACAGATAATCCCTTACACACTCAATAATTACGATGATTTCTATTATTTCTAAGGATGATACAGTCTGTGGCATTTTCCTATTTTATGTCCTATGCAGAAGCCCATGTGGCTCCCAAATCTATTATTTTTGGCTCGGACCTCTTTCTTGAGATCCAGACCAATTCAAGGAAAAAAGAAAAATATACTGAGGCACACTGAGAGTTAAGCGAGAAAACGGATTTAAAACACTGGGGATTGAGCCATAATATACCAAAGGGAGCAGACTGTCTGTCAGACCAAGGGAAGGCAGGTGCTTACAACACCTAAGGAAGACAACATGCACTAAGACATTTAAAATTTGTTCGTCAGGATATTATTTAGAGGAGAGAGTGACAAAGCGTGTTTATCCATTTTTCTTTTTTCAACTATTTATTTTTTTTATTTGTTCTATACAATAGAACAAATCTTTTATTTTTCTGTTATGGAATAGGCTATACAAAACACTTGGAACATATCTCTGAGCTTCTTGCAATTTTTTTTTAAACTATTATTTGTAAAATGTCTTCTAGGCACTGGGAGTACAAGGAAGAGGTGTCCTCCTGTCCTCATAGGAGTAAGGAAGACTAACAGGAAGTGCCAAGAGAGGGAAATGTGTTATTCTGAGAAATGCTAACTGAGGCTCACCATGAGTGGGGCAGGGAAGGCGTTTCTGAAAGATGGAACATTTGAGCTACTTCTCAGAGGATGAAGAGAGAGTGGGCCTGTGCAGAGAAGGAGAAAACATGTTTCTGAACATGCCGAAAAAAGAGCATGTTTTGTGGGAGGAAGTTAAATCTTTGAGCAGGGTAGCCGCAGGGAATGTAATGCAGACAATGGTGAGAGATGCAGTGGAGAACCTTCTGCGAACCGCTGTGAACAGGGTAAATAAAGAGACTGGATTTTCATTACAGGCAACAGAATTGTTGATTGGTTTTAACCAAGGAATGGCATGATTGGGCTCTTATTTTTTTTTAAGATTTTATTTATTTATTTGACAGACAGAGATCACAAGTAGGCAGAGAGGCAGGCAGAGAGAGGAGGAAGCAGGCTCCATGCTGAGCAGAGAGCCCGTGAGGCTAGATCCCAGGACCCTGGTATCATGACCTGAGCCGAAGGCAGAGGCTTCAACCCACTGAGCCACCCAGGCACCCTGGGCTCTCATTTCTGAAGGGTTATGCTCCCTGCAGCATGGAGAAGGGAGGCAGGGATATGGATTAAGTAGAATGTAGGGACAGATTGCTGCCAATTAGGGCACTAGTGGTTAGATTGCAGGCGGGGGAATTGTTGGAGGCTGGAGGTTAATTTCACAGCGAGGGAGTGGGGAGAGAGGAAAGGCTCACGCCCGGATTTCTGTCTTGGGAGATGGAGGTGAGTAGCCACTCACTGAGATGGGGACACTGGAGCTGGGGAGATAAGGTGTGAAAGTTAGTAGGTCAATTATTTTCTTTGTGCCTAAAGCATTTGCAAAAAATTCAAACAGAAAGGCTCAGAAGGCAGATAAATATACGGGCCTTAAGGAGGAAATTTTCCACGTGCCACTGCAGGACCCTGAGCCTGCAGGGTGCAGACAGCAAGCAAGTGTGGCCTAGATGAGGAACCCGAGTGACCACATCAGGAAACCACCCTGATGGTGAAACAGTGGCTCTGCTGTGTGGACTTGGGGCTCAGCCTCCCATGGCAGCCAGTTCCTCTGTAACCAGCCCAACCAAATGGACAAGCCAAGGATTATTTAAACCAACAAATTACTGTAGTCTTCCTTGCAAAGTTTTGTGGCTTTGCTCCTTTGTAAACCTCACCCTTGCCCTTGGGTGGACAGTGTTCATTGGGGCTGCTCACGTTCGTATGCTATGAATAAATCCCCAGTGTTTTAAATCAATTTTCTCTGCAGCTCAACTCTTATTGTGCCTCAGTCTTTCTTTTTTTAATTGGTCTAGATCTCAAGAAAAAGGTCTGGGCTAGAAACAATAGATTCAGGAGTCAAGTGGGCTGCTGCATAGAAAATAAAATAGGAAAATGCCATAGGTCGTATGGCCCTTGGAGACTAACAATGCACTTGACCATATGAATGGTTCTGAGAAGTCATTTGGGGAAAAGACTCCCTGTTGAATTTTATTTAACCCGGTCTGTCTAAATCATTTGACCCTGAAACTTTTTTGCCCCCAAATGACCCCATTAAATCCCAGAGAACCAGTGTTTTGTAGAACATGCTTTGATAAATCATAGTTTAGGCATTTGCATGAAGGAAGTCTATTGATACTCACATGCATATACTTTAGTTTTATGTAAAAAAATAATGCCAACTAGGTTACATGATTTTTCTCAGTCATCTGCCTGTTGAAGTAATCTCACTACTAAATGCCTTGCAAACCAAAGTACAACCACCATCCACCTCTCCAGAGGAGCTGAAGTCATAAGCCCACTATCCAGGAGCAACTAGCCAGCCTCTAGAAGTAGCATGTCTTTAAATGTGAAGGCACTTGGAGAAGCTGAGAGCAGCTTTACATCACCTGCGTAGGGAGTGACGATTGCACATTTTCATCTTCACCCATACAGTCAAGAGATTCACAGTCCCTAAATCCCACGTGAAGAATTCCTGCTCTACCAGGCACTAACAAAATTTAAACCTATTTAATGATGGCTAATGTGACAGTGCTTTTGGAAATCTAAAGTCCTTTGCCCTTGGCATATACGTGAAGCGGGTTCTTTGGTCACCAACTGGAGCCAATATCTCCAATGCCACCTGCCTTCTGCGTTTCAGGTCTGCTGGCAGCTCTGCAGCTGGCCGTGGCCTCCCAACCAAAGTGCATGTTTTGCCAGATGGGTTGAAGCTGTTCTTTAATGAATCATTGTAGATTTTCTTCTAAACTTCATGCTTTTAACGATCATATTTGACCTCCCTATCAAAAAAGCTGAGTAATAGCAGAGGATTCTGAAGAGCTCAAGTGTTTATGGTAGAAAGAACAATAAACTGACAGACTCATCACGAGGATTGTTTTCTCTCCCAAAACCCTCATTAACAAGCTGTGTAATCTTGGATAACACACTCTACGTCTCTAGGTTTCAGATTTCTCAATTATGAAATGAGTACGATAGTTGCCAACCTTTCTGTGTCACAATGTTACCACGGCAAGCCAATAAGATAATGGTCTCGAAAATACCTTGGAAAGCATGCACTTATACAGAAATGTAAGAGACAGTGATGGACGTATCTATAACTATTATAAGTGAGGCTCAATAATTACTTATTCATAGTACTGTTGGTTCTAATTTGGTGGTGAGTCACCACCACTTGGACAATGAGTCATATGTGAAGAAAGCTTGAGTCAAAATTTCCCATGGAGGGTATCTGGCAGAATATCAGATTCGCCACCTTACAGCGTGGAATACGGTCAACCATCTCATTTATAACATTGTCACTAGGTAGTTACTTAATGTTATGCTCCAACCCACAGCTGAATAGTTTCCCACAACTTCCGCTTTATAAATTCAAGTAAATCAATTTTTTAAAAATAATTTATCTGAGTAAACACTTCATCTCTTGGAATTTATTTCATCCTTGGAAGTTCCTCACCACTTGCATTAAAAGCAGAGTCGTTACCCAAATTAAATTATGGTTTCTACCTAAGTTTTTAAAGAAATCAGTTAAAAAGTCCTCACAGGGGGCGCCTGGGTGGCTCAGTGGGTTAAAGCCTCTGCCTTCGGCTCAGGTCATGATCCCAGGGTCCTGGGATCGAGCCCATGTCGGGCGGGCTCTCTGCTCCGAGGGGAGCCTGCTTCCTCCCCTCTCTTTCTCTCCCTGCCTCTATGCCTACTTGTGATCTCTGTCTGTCGAATAAATAAATAAAATCTTAAAAAAAAAAGAAGAGTCCTCACACTATTAGTTAGCTCTTTGAGGATATAAGAAATAGTAATGTCAGTTCCCCTAGATTCCAGCCTCCCTTCAGCAATCTCGTGCCTGTCCTTCTGTTCAGTCTCCACAGCTCTCTTCAGGACCTGTGTCTAGGGTGGGAAAAGACACATTCATCTACGAACTGCAGCAGGGACCCACAGTCCCTACCATTTCCCACACTATTGCCAAACCCTAGTGGCACCCAACAGATAGAAAGAAAACAAAAGAATTCCATCTCAGAACCTCTCCTGGCTAATTGGGGATAAGAGTAAATATATGTCAGAGCCTGCTTGAAATTAAGCTTTTACATATAGAAAATGTTAGTACATCATTTGTGTGGTATATAAACCATATTGAAGAGCCTACTTTAAAAAAAGTGTATGCTAAAGAATTCAGAGACTACATTTGGAAGCAGAAATTTGGGACTGCGACTAGATTCAGTCAAACCATCCATTTTACTAGTGTTATCTAAAATTCTTCATTTATAAATACATCAGTAACCACTGAATGTAGGGAGGCTTAAATAATAGACAAATGAATAATAGGCATGGTCCCTGCCTGTGCAATATTTATAATCAAGTGGAAGATAAAATAAAAAAGAAAGCAAAATATATGTAATTACATCTTGGGATAAGTTCAGAGAAGAGTGTACTGAAGAGGTAGGCCTCTTCACCTCCTCTTGACTGGATGACCAGAGAAGGTTAATCCGAGGACATGATACTTAAACTAGAACTGAAGACAAAGTCTAGACCGAGAAAGGAGCAACAGCAAAAGCCTGAAGGCATGAAAGGGACACCATATTTGAGCAACTATGGAAAGACTTGAGTCAGATTCTAGCGAGGGGAGGAGGAGTGTTAGATCAGTTTCATCAAATATTGATAGGCCTGGTAAAATGTTACATTTCAATCTAAATGCAAAGGAAAGCTTTTGAAAGATTTTTAGCAGGGGAGTTAATGGATCAGTTTAACTATTTAAAGGCAAGAGGGAAAAACAGAAAGATTAGTTGAGGGGCTACTACAACAGGCCAGGCAAGAAATGCTGGTTGTTGGACTGTAGAGGAGAGAAGTGGATATTAGAGATGTATTTAGAAGGTAGAATGGAAAGGATTTGGCAGTAGATTGAAAATTAGGGCAGTGGAAGACACCAAGGATGCCCCTAACTGTCTGGCTTGAGCAGGTAGATGGGTGGCGACAAAGTACCAGACTCCGTTCAGGGTCAAAGATGACTCACCAGGTGCCTGAGCATCACTCTCTGCCTTGGGCTGTAAGAGTGGATGAACTACTTTGATTCTACCAGGTGGTACAAATGATGGGTCGAGGTTGATTCTAACCATATCCTTCCCGGTGTGTTTGTTAGCTATCCAAATTGTCTTCTTTTTCCATGTTGAATAGAAGATCCGATCACCAAAAAGGGACATTGCAAACAAATTGTGCCTAAAAAAACAAAACAAAACAAAACAAAAAATATAAAGAATGGCAGAACATTTGTTCCCAGGCTTATTAGCATTTCACTTCATTTCAATTTATTGACTGAATTTTAATTACCTACCTTTTCAATTATATCCCATTTAGGTTTAGAAGCAGATATTAAGTTTAAAATTTTATTTATTCATAATCTGAATTAATGGAGTACAATTTCTAGCTTCAGATTCATTGTCCCATTCTTTTGCTAATCAGCATTTAAGTGTGATTAAAGTAGAAATAGGGAAGAAAATAGAAATACTCTGAGAGTGGATTCTGGTTGTATCCATGTCACACTTCAGTAGTTTCTGCCTCTTACCACAAGCTGGTGAGTCAGTTACAGGCAAGATAGCATATCAAATGAAACATAATTGCTTCACAAATATAGGACATAGTAATTCCAAAAAGATCAACTAGAACCTATAACCAACATGTGAGAACTTATTAGATGCCCAAACTCTGTTAATTGTTTTTATTTGCATTTCTTTACTTAATTTTCACAATAACCCTAAGAAATAGTTACTGCTATTATCCCCACATTAAAGGAAACTGAGGAGGGGCGCCTGGATGACTGAGATGGTTAAGCCGTCTGCATCCAGCTCAGGTCAGGATCTTGAGGTCCTGGGATTGAGCCCCACATCAGGCACCCTGCTCGGTAAGAAGTCTGCTTCTCCCTCTCCCACTTCCCTCCGGGCCCCAATTTGTGCTTTCTCTCTCTCAAATAAATAAATAAAATCTTAAAACACACACACACACACACACACAAGGAAACTGAGGAAAAGTCATGTAACCTTCCCAAAGTCACTTGTCCAATAAATGAAAAATCTAGGACTTGTACTCATCAAGCCATTTGGACTTCCAAATCTGCGCTAAGCCCTTCTACCAGTTCAGCTAGACAAACTTTAAGTGGCAATTGCTTTATTTTACACTAAACCCCAAACTTACCGTGTAAGGTGTTTGCTAAAATGGACAGAACCTCCGTCATAATTACAGGAACAAACATAAGAATTGCTTCCCTCTCTGTTGTACTGAATCCAAAAAAGCCGTTTATCAAGCACATCCACTGACACAGCTGTTATTCTTCCTGACATCTCTAACAGAATCTTCTCTTCCAGGCCATTCAGGTCTGCTCTGTGAAGGCTGCCAGCCACCTCTGAAGACCAAAATATAACCCTGAGAGCAAACACATTATATAGGCATGTAATTGAAGGTAAGGTCACTTAAATGGCCAACTCTCAGTGTTACAGTGGTCCCTGGATAGCCACTCGGGATGAGTTGGACTATTCTGAATGAAATTCCAATTCAACCAATATTTATTGCCCTGCTATGGAAATTCCATGTAATTTCAAGTTAAAAAAGGAATTAGGGGCACGCCTGGGTGGCTCAGGTGGGTTAAGCCTCTGCCTTCGGCTCAAGTCATGGTCTCAGGGTCCTGGGATTGAGCCCCACATTGGGCTCTCTGCTCAGCCGAGAACCTGCTTCCCCCTCTCTCTCTGCCTGCCTCTGCCTATTTGTGATCTCTGTCTGTCAAATAAATAAAAAATATTAATAAAAAAAGGAATTAGGCTTCTCTAGTAGGAAATCATGGTAATCAAGAGCCCCACTTGCAGAGGGAAGCCTGGTTCAAATCCAGGCAACCTTCTCAGGGAGGAGGTCCTTCTGAGTTCAAAATGTTATGATTCTATGAATTATCATCTGATTTTGATATATATTTCAATGTCTGAAAACAGCAGTTACCTTTCTACTGGATCAATTGCTACATTTGCAGGATAGTTTAAGGCGCTTAAGAGAACTCGGGAATTGTTTCCTTTCATATCTGTTATTGTAATCATTCCTTCCTGTTGATTTGACCAAATAAGTTCTTCATTTATCCAATTTATTGCCATTCCTGAAACATTTTTCTCTATATTGCATACTCTCTGTAAAATCAAATTTCAAAATATTACTATTTTCTCATTCACATCAACATTGTTTTTATCTTTATGTATAAAAGTATATTCTTTTAAGTACTTGTCATTTTTTTGTGCATTCATAAAACTATTTAAATCATGAAATAGTCACAGATACGGTGCCATTGTTTTGATGGAGCAATGTTAACCCTCCCTCATGAATATTTCTGGGCTTTAAAGTGGAAAATTATCCTATGCTTATTGAAATTAGGCAATCAACCATAATGCATTAACAAATTCAACTATAATAAGAGAGATTTCCATGCTATCTTAAAGACAGTTTATCCATTTACTAATGGAATTTTCCACATTCTCAGCTGAACCCAATTCTAACCTTTGCCAAAATCTGGCAAGATGCCCTTGACCTTTGTGCACAGACTTCTAAAGTAAATCAATTTCTCATTAGATCCCTACTTTCCTGGCCCCTTCTCTTCCATCGGGCCCCACTTTGTCTACAAGTCTTCAGTGCCCTCACATTGTGACCCTATGGCCCAAAGACCAGAGCTTCTCTTTATGCCCCTTGGGTACAGTTTCCTGCTCTGTAGTGATAAAATGACCAAACAAAAACCTCTTTTACCTCCTAATTCCAGCATGTGCAGGTAAACCGGTCAGTCTTCTTGGGGGGTGCAGGGTGGGCGGTAGGGAGAAACCCTGATTTGTGTGGCTGCAGATTTCCTTGGTTTGTTAATATTCCCACCATAGCTGATTTCTAGCCACTGACACGACATCACTGAACTCAGATTTTGCAGAGATTAGTCTCACAAGCTTTCACTATTCTTATACCAAGTATAAGTATACCAAGTAATCTAGCCAAGCCATTGAACTAGCTGCCAACATATTAATATATTAGCTCACCCAGGTGAATTGTACTTTAACAGGTGTTTTTTGTAAACAGTGTTTTAACCCAAAGAAAGGGGGTACAATGGTGGATTTTAGGCACCAGATCAATCCTTTCCTAATGATTTGACACAAATTCACAAGTATTTAACTTTTTTCCCTAGTCTGTGACAGGAAACTCTCCAGATTTTGAGACTCAAGATATTTGAAAATATTCTACAGATGGATGGAGAATAATGGGTAGCCATCCTAGTTAAAGGTGACAGTAGTAAGTCCCCGAATGTGATAAAAGAAATTAGCACTTAAGTGAAGCTTTTAAGAATAACTGAAGGGAGGGGCACCTGGATGGCTCAGTGGGTTAAAGCCTCTGCCTCCAGCTCAGGTCATGTTCTCAGGGTCCTGGGTCCGAACCCGGCATCGGGCTCTCTGCTCAGCGGGGAGGCTGTTTCCTCCTCTCTCTCTGCCTGTTTCTCTGCCTACTTGTGATCTCTGTCTGTCAAATAAATAAATAAAATCTTAAAAAAAAAAAAAAAAAGAATAACTGAAGGGAGAAAGAGTTGTGCTGGGAATAAATGCTTAAGGTTTCTCCAGTCACGAGTCTCTGTAATCCACCGCTCAGGAATCTAGAGAACATTCCTCCTGGGACATTTAAAGGTTCCACCAGTCACAGAGAAAGATCAAAGATCTTTTGTATGTACTTGAAGCAAAATACTTTATATCTGACACCTGCTTTATTATTTTTTCCCCCAGAGAGCAAACACCTTAAGAATCAAAAAAGGTGGAGAGCCTAGGGGGCTCAGATGGTTGGGCGTCTGCCTTTGGCTCAGGTCATGACCCCGGAGTCCTGAGATTGAGCCCCAAGTCGGGCTCCCTGCTCAGAGGGGAGTCTGCTTCTCCCTCTCCTTTTGCCTCTCCCCTTCACTTGTGCTCTCTCTCAAATGGATAATGAATACATAAAATCTTAAAAAAAAATAAAAGAATAAAAAATATTTTCTTCCTAAATATCAGGTGCTAAAACCCATGACATTCAACAAATCAGGTTCCCAAACTCAGCACAACTGACATTTGAGGCCAGATAATTCTTTGTTGTGGGGGCCATCCTCTATATTTTAGGATGGTTAGTAACATCCCTGGGCTCTGCCCACTGGATGCTAATAGCACATCCTCTCTCCTTGCCAGCACAGGTGTGATAACCAACAATCTTTCCAGACTTTCCCAAATGTCCCTGGAGGAGCAAAATTGTCCTCAGCTGAGAACCACTGGAGCCAAAAGTAATCATGTTAAGTAATCTCTTTTAACCATGAAGTGGTGACCTGACTTAATAAATATAGTTTCAAAATTCCATTGACATCCTGACTCCTTTTGGGGTCTTCTGAGTATCAGTGCCACATTGATGAGTTTGTTCAGTAACGTGCCACAGATACAAATTAAACAAATATCTACAAATGTCAGAAATATTTCAACTGAAATGTAATTTTCATTCATCTGTTCATTACAAATTAATGATACCATGTTTGTCAACCTATAAAAAAAATCCCTTAAATACTTTAGGGTTGTACTTTACCTCTTGCCTTGTCCCATTCAGAAAAACTCTTTGCAAAAGTTTTCTTTCTAGATCTACCCAATAGATTCTTCCCTTATTGTAGTGAAAATCCATGATCACTGATACACCAGCATCTGCCACCAATTGCTCATGATTAGTTCCTTCCAGGTCAATCCTAAAGATACTGTTTCCATGGGAGAAAATTAAGAAGGGTGCAGGACCTGGGTGGGAAGAGAGAAACCAAACTGTATATTTTCAATATTTCATCTGATTTAGACTAAATATTTCCCCATGGCAACCAATACAAGTAGGTTTAATTTTTAATTCCTGGTTTTGTATTTTCAATAAAGAAGATTATATGAAGAACATGTTCCTGTGGATGTTCACCATTAATTTCACAAATCATCTTCTTCACAAATGGATTGTAAGAAATGAACATTGTCAAGGAAATGTTCAGGAAAAAAGAACTATTTGAAGAGAAAACCATGTTCTACTCTCACCTGTAAAATGCCATTTTATATGAAAAAAGAAGCCACCTCCTAAACTCTGTTTTGGATAAGCTCTGGATGAATGTAAATTTTAATTATGCAAAATGGAAATAATATTACAGATGTTATCATTTTGGAAATGGAACCCACCTCCTCTTCTTACCTTATGAACAGAACTTCAGGGTAACGACAGAGAAGATAGGGGAAACAAGGGGCCTTTTTTTTTTTTTTAGGATTTTATTTATTTGAGAGAGAGTGAGATCATGAGCAGGAGGGAAGGGTAGAGGGAGCAGGGAGCTCAATGCAGGACTCGATCCCAGGACCCAGAGATCATGACCCAAGCTGAAGGCAGACATCCAACCGACTAAACCACCCAAGTGCCCGAAAACAAGAGGTCTTAAGCGGAAGCAAGGAACACACCCTGTGAATGCTCTGAAGTGTGTTGTCCCTGTTAGCATTGCCATATAAAACACAGGCTGCCCAGTCAAGTTTGAGTTGCATATATATTGCATGGGACATACTTATGCTAAAAAATTATTTCACTATTTACCTGAAATTCAAATTTAACTAGTTGCTCTATATTTTTATTTCTAAATTGGGGTGGTGGATCCCCCTGGACCAAGCCTTGAACTCTAACCCTATCATCTCCTGTTCCAGGCGATGGCCACCTTCCCACTTGGACTTCCGAATACTCAACACCTACTGGGGAATGCGATACTTCTCTTTGGAAACCCCGGCACCAGTGATTAGCTGACTCTGCACAGAGCTTGCCTTTGATGATTCAGGAGAACGCCAGAGAAGAGCTATGTCTCCTGCAGCCGGGTTAATTGCCTGGGTCTCTTCCGCTTGAGGGTGACAAAGCTCCTTCCACTGTGACTTTAAAAAACCCTGGAACCTCTGGGATGATTGGGGCACTGGAGATGAATGCTAACATAGTCTAGCTTCCCCACTAGGTTTACATTATTCTGTTTTCACATTAGCTTTTAATACCTTAATGTGACATAGTAAATGTGTTTATTGTTCTAAGGATTAAATGAAATGATGGATTAACCTCCTCTTACTCAAGGATTATGTTCTATAGTCAGAAGACATTAACTCCACTTTAAAGGATATCAGAATAGATACAAGAGGAAGGAAGAAGTGCAAGATCCTGAGAGTTTGAAATAGATGCCAGCATGAGTGTCCAAGCGAATTAGCTCCATCACTCTTCCTGTATCTTTCCCGTGATAGAAGATCCTGCGCAGATATGGAGGACAGCCCATTTTCTTTTTTCTTTTTTTAAAAGATTTTATTTGTTTATTTGTCAGAGAGAGATCACAAGTAGGCAGAGAGGCAGGCGGGGGCGGGGGGGGGGGGGGGGAAGCAGGCTCCCTGCTGAGCAGAAAGCCCGAAGCAGGGCTTGATCCCAGGACCTTGAGATAATGACCTGAACTGAAGGCAGAGGCTTAACCCACTGAGCCACCCAGGCACCCTAAGGAAAGCCCATTTTCTATTGCCATTCCAGCTTTGGAACCAGAGGTACCATAGAAGAAATGGGAAGGGCACTGAACTGAGAGCTGAGAGGCCTTGTTTCTAGTACTGGCACCACAGCTTCCCTATACATCTCACAAGACCTCCCTGCCCATGTCAGAGGATTACTGGGGAAGAAATAAAAATTTTTATTTATTTTTTTAAAAAGATTTTATTTATTTGACAGGCAGAGATCACAAGTAGGCGGAGAAGCAGGCAGAGAGAGGAGGAAGCAGGCTCCCTGCTGAGCAGAGAGCCCGATGTGGGGCTCAATCCCAGGACCTGGGATCATGACCTGAGCCGAAAGCAGAGGCTTTAACCCACTGAGCCACCCAGGCACCCCTAAAAATTTTTTTTTAAGAATTTATTTATTTTGAAAGAGAGAGAGCATGAACGAGGGGGAGGAACTGAGCAAGGAGCCCAGTGTGAGGCTTGATCCCAGGATTCTGAGATCATGACCTGAACCAAAGGCAGACACCTAACTGAATGAGCCACCCAGGGGTCCCAGAAATAAAATTTTAGATGAGAAAGTATTTTATTAATTGTGGAGCACTACATAAGTATAATTTGCCATTGTTGATTCCTAAAACCGAGGTCTCACTACACAGTCTTGTGCCACTGTTCAGGTTTGAACCCTGGGATGAAAATGTTGGTGTAACTCATTTCTCCCAAAGCAATGTGTCCTAGAGGAGAGGAAGGCATACAAAAGACACCCTAAACTGACAGCTACTGATCTGTCAGCCTGTAGATTTATCATTAGGAGTCATATCTTTGAAATGTATATCATACATTCTCTATAAACTGAATAAATGTGCCCATATTATTAATTTTATAGTGCACTGATACATTGATAAGACCAATAAAACTTTTTATTCATTAAAAATATTTAATGGGGCGCCTGGGTGGCTCAGTGGGTTAAAGCCTCTGCCTTCCACTCAGGTCATGATCCCAGAGTCCTGGGATCGAGCCCCACATCGGGCTCTCTGCTCAGCGGGGAGCCTGCTTCCTCCTCTCTCTCTCTGCCTGCTTCTCTGCCTACTTGTAATCTCTGTCTGTCAAATAAATAAATAAAATCTTTAAAAAAAAAAATTGGCGGCGGGGGGGAGGGGGAGCACCTGGGTGGCTTAGTCATTAAGCATCTGCCTTCAACTCAGATCATGATCCAGGGTCCTGGGATGGAGCCCCACATCAGGCTCTCTGCTCAGTGGGAAGCCTGCTTCTCCCTCTCCCACTCCCCCTGCTTATATTCCCTCTCTCCCTGTCTCTCTCTCTGTGTCAAATAAATAAATAAAATTTAAAAAAAAATAAAAGTATTACAGAATGGGGACACCTGGCCGACTTCATCAGAGGATCATGTGACTCTTCATCTCGGAGTCACGAGTTTGAGCCCCACCTTGGGTGTAGAAGTTACAAAAGAATTAAATACAACTTTAAAAAAAATAAATAAAAGTATTACTAAATGGGAGGTTTCCAGCTTTAAAAAAAAGAGAGAAAGAAAGAAAAGGCACTCTAAACATTTTAGACAGAATGTAACATAATGTTTTGTACATAATCGATACTCTTTATTTCTTTATAGAAATAAATATAAATACTTATATTTCTTTAATAAAAAATTAAAAAAAATTTTAATAAAGAAATAATTGTGTTTTGCTCATTTGTCTGGTTTCAACCATAAAAACAAAGCTGAAGACACCAGCAGATACTACAGATTCATAAAAGCAGAGTCAAACCTACAGTAGTTATTTTACTAATAGCAGTAATAATAATAATAATGATAGCAACAAATTTTCACTTCCTGATCTCATTTATGCTTAACAAAACACCATGGACTAGATAGGCAAAATATTACAATGAATAAATAAAAGAGAAAAGAAAAATCTGGGGCGCCTGGGTGGCTCAGTGGGTTAGGCCTCTGCCTTCAGCTCAGGTCATGATCTCAGCGTCCTGGGATCGAGTCCCGCATCGGGCTATCAGCTCCGCGGGAAGCCTGCTTCCTCTTCTTTCTCTGCCTGCCTCTCTGCCTACTTGTGATCTCTCTCTGTCAAATAAATAGACAAAATCTTTAAAAAAAAAAGAAAAGAAAAGAAAAATCTGAAGAATACCTAGATCCCTAAAACACACACCATAACATTAACTTTAGTAACTTTTCAAAAAATAAATAGAAAATATTTATTAAATCACTAAGTATGAATTAACTAATGAATATTCTGTTCAGATTTTTCCCATTCACTGGTGAATCATGGCATCCAGGGTTTATCATACTCTTAGAACTGAAAGGACCCTAAATATTACCTAATTCAGTGTTCCCCAAAATTGTTCAAAGGAATCACACAGGGTGCTGTGAGTGTGTGTGTCTTTTTGCAGATCCCCTTCCTTGAGATTCCAATTCAGTAGGGCTAGGCTGAGGGCTAGCAATCTGTGTTTTTAATAGACACTCCAGACGATTCTTATGCTTGGTGAATTGGAAATCATAGATCTAGTTCAGATGAGGAAATTCAGTGATATTTCCCAAGGACCCACCACTGGTTGGTGGTTGAGTTGGAATTAGCCGCCGAATATTGCCCTTTCTCCTGCCTTGGTCTGAGTTACAATCTTCATTTTACTTATGTAACTGATTTTATTTTAATTTTTTTAAAGATTTTATTTATTTATTTATTTATTTATTTGAGAGGGAGAGTGATCGAGAGAGCACAAGCAGAGGGGCGGGGAGGGGGTGGAGAAGCAGACTCCCCGCTGAGTAGGGAGCCCCATGGGGGACTCGATCCCAGGACCCAGGATCATGATCAGAGCCAAAGGCAGATGCTTAACTGACTGAACCACCCAGGCACTCCATGTAACTGATTTTAATTCCACTTCCCTCAGAACACCGTTCATTTCTTTTTCCTACACTGTTGGCATCATTTTGTCAACCCAGGGCCTGGCTAAGTATTTGTAGACCTAAAATGTAATACAGTTTTCTTAAAAATGAAAGACTTTGAGAATCAGGGTTGGTGGAATAGTCATTCTATGCTACCACTGGAAATGATAAATCAGTTACAGTTTTTCAGACCTGTCGGTGACTCTGTACACATCCGTGTGTGGTACAATCCATGGATTTGAATGTCAGCAGGGTGTGCGTGTTTGAACAGCTAAACTTGCCCATGTCAAAATCTGTGCCGTTTATTCTGGGTGCCATTCAGCAAAAGGGAAGTGCATAGAAAATCAAACATCATTTCTAAGAAATACAAACCCAAAGACAGCAAACAGATCACAGAAACCAAACAGAACCTCTGCCTACCCAACCTTGGGGATTCGTAAGGGATCTGCAGAAATTAGGAAGGAGGACAGAATGTTTGGAGCACACTGATGACTTTTATTAGTGACTCCAAGAACTGGTTCAGAGGTCAGTTAGGACAAGCAGGTTTTAATTGAAGTGGGCCCAGAAACAGAGTATTTCAAAGAGGCACCTCCTCAGAGGCTCTGAACTGGTGGGAGTGGCCTCACGGAGGTCAATGAGAAGAGAAAGCAAAGGTCCTCTGCATCCTGGGGGCAAAGACTCACAGGACCTAGATAACACAGAAACATCCTGCAACCCGATTAACAGCAAATCCTTCTCATCTCTCAAGCCAACGTGGTTCCCTGCTCTCCCCACCTCTATCCAGCTCTTAATCCGGAGATAGACTGAAGGTTCACAGAACAGACAGTGAAAAGGGAGCTCCTGCACCTTCAGGATTCAACACCACCATGGAAAAAGAATGTAGATTTAAACTGACAGACCTGGGGCACCTGGGTGGCTCAGTCAGTTAAGTGTCTGCCTTTAGCTGAGGTCATAATCCAAGGGTCCTGGGATCAAGTGCCATCGGGCTCCCTGCTGAGCAGGGACCTTCTCCTGCTTCTCCTGCTCCCTGTGCTCTTTGCCCAACTTGTGCTCTCTCTCTCTGTCAAATAAATAAAATCTTTAAAAAAAATAAATAAACTGATAGACCTGATAGAAGAAAGCTTCACACTTCCTATCACTGCTACCCCCATAAACTCCTGATAAAAGTCATTTATTACTGCCTCTCAAGGGGCTGACTTGAGCAGTAACTTGGGTTTTAAGAAGGCAGGAAGTTTTATTTCACTCTAAAAGGCCATCTCCATCTCTTGGCTTTTTGTTTTGTGTTTTTTTTTTTTAATTACCGTACTTGAAAGAGCACATATTTAATTTGAGAGCAATCATAGCTTTCTTCTCAGCATATTCATTACTGTCAACATTCAAGGCAGGTGAGAGAGACACCAAGTGAACCAGAAATAACACATCCGGAAAGGGGAGCCAGAGAGGTAAATTGAAATCTTAATTCTGTAAGACAAGCTCTGGGGCTCAATTTTGCTTCCTGGAATACGTGAGCAAAGTTTGCCACCTAGTCCCACAGCGGTGGTGGACATGTGTCATCTAAAGCAGAAAGTAGCCCCTACCTAACCCTCAGCCCGATTCGTATCATCGAGCTTAAGATGTCCACTTCCAGGTTCTCAGATACTGAGACTAGAAGGTTCTAAAAAATTGTTTTGTTTCTTTTCAATAGGACTTCTCAGTTTTTAATGTGCCATGACACTTTCTGACACTCCAAGAAGGTAGGTGGTGAATATCACCAGAATAGTAATAACAGACATCTTGGGTGTTATCACTAGGGTAGCTCATTGGATGCATTATTTCATTTAATTGGGTAACATTGGGAGGTAGAGGCTCTCGGCATTTTCACTGTATAGAAGAAACTGAAGTTTAGAGCAGTTAATTTGCCATAGTCACGTGGCCAATAAATAACAGATTTATATTATTTATAAATAATAAAGTCATGTCTTTTTGGTCACAGAGTCTAGCTTTTAAACATCATGCTGTACTGTTTATTTCCAATTGAATTTAACAGGAACTCTTACCGGGCACTGTCTCAAAGTTCAACTGTGTCAAGAAACCCTTTCTAGGAAATACTGCTATAGGCATGTTCACCCTAAGGCCAGATTCTCTGCATTCACATTCCAGGAACTGATTAGAAAGTGGGTCCCTTTAACAAAGGAGCCAAGAGCCTACAGTGAGAAAGGACAGTCTCTTTAATAAATGGTGTTGGGAAAACTTGTACAGCCACGTGCAAAAGAATGAAACTATGCTACTATTTATACCATACACAAAAATTAATTCCAAATAGATTAAAGACTTGGATGCAAGACCTGAAACCATAAAATTCCTAGAAGAAAACATAAGAGCTAAGCTTCTTAATGTTGGTCTAAGTGCCATCTTTGTGGATCAGACTCCAAAGGCAAGAGTAACAAAAGCAAAAATAAACAAATGGGACTACATCAAATAAAAGCTCTGCACACCACAGGAAAGCACCATCAACTGATAAGGCAACCTACTGAATAGGAGAAGATATTTGCAAACCAGGTATCTGATAAGATGTAAATATGCAAAATGTACAGAGAACTACAACTCAACAACAAAAAACCGACCCTATTTAAAAGTAGGGAGAGAATCTGAGTCAACATTTCTCCAAAGGAGACCTAAAGATGGCCAAAAGACACATGAAAATATACTCAACATCACTAATTATACTAGGGAAATGCAAATGAAAACCATGAGATAACACCTCACACCGGTCAGAATAGCTATTATCAAAAAGACAATGAATAGCAAGTGTAACAAATGTTGGTGAGGATGTGAAGAAAAAGAAAACTTCATACACTGTTGGGACTGTAAATTGGTGCAGTCACTACAAAAACCAGTAGGCAGATTCCTCAAAAAATTAAAAGTAGAACTACCATAGAAGCCAGCTATTCCATTTCTGGATATTTATCAAAATAACAAAAAAATGTTAGTTCAAAAGATATATGCACCCCTATGTTTACTATAGCATTATTTACAATCATCATTGTAAGAAAACAAATGGAGTGTCCATCAATACATGAATGAATAAAGATATGGTACATAGATGTACAGAATATTACTCAGCCACAAAAAGTAAAATCTTGCTATTTGTGACAGCATAGATGGACCTAGAGGGTATTATGGTAAGCAAAAAGTCAGACAGAGAAATTCTACTGCTATCTGGAATGAGGAAGGAAGAAAGGGAAAGGAAAGGGAAGGGAAGAAAAGGAAAGGAAGAAGGGAAGGGAAGAGAAGAGAAGGAAAAAGAAAGAAAAAAAAAAAGAAAGAAAAGCTCCTGGGTGGCTCAGTGGGTTAAGCCTCTGCCTTCAGCTCAGGTCATGATCTCAGGGTCCTGGGATGGAGCCCCACATAGGGCTCTCTGCTCAGTGGGGAGCCTGCTTCCCCCTTTCTCTCTGCCTGCCTCTCTGCCTACTTGTGATCTCTGTCTGTCAAAAAAATAAATAAAATCTTTAAAAAAAAAAAAAGAAAAAAAACAAAAGAAAAGAAAAGGAGGAAAGAAAAAAAGGAAGGCGGGCAAGAGTGAGGCATAAAATAAAATAAACATAAATGCAGAGAACAGACTAGTGGTTACTAGAGGGGAAGGGGGTGAACCATTTGGGATGGATGGTAACTAGACTTGTGGTGGTGATGACTTTATTATATGCAGATGTCATATGATAAAGCTATACACCTGAAACTTACATAATAATAATAATAATGAGTTTTTAAAGTGGGTCCCTTTAAATGGATTCCCACAATTACATCATCTGGATAACTGCATCTCTAATTTTATAATATATTGCACCCCATATATATGTATTCCCTATATCTAATGTATTCCTTCCCCATTTTTAAAGCCAGTGGTGCAGACTCTTCAGATCTCTCTCCACTTACACTGTCTTCTTCCCCCTTGCATGTTCTTGCCTCCCTCTTATAAGGACACTGATGATTACCTTTAGGATCTACCTAAACACTCCAGGATATCCACCCCATCGCAGGATCACATTTGCAGAGTCCCTTTTGCCACATAAGGTAACATTTACAAGTTCCAGAAATTAAAACATAAACATAGGCTGCATCTAGTCTATAACAATTAATAATGTTGGGCATCTTTACATGAACTTAATTAGCATCCTTATATTCTCTTTGGTGAAGAATCTGCTTAAATCCTTTGCCTAGTTCTAGCTATGTTATTTGTTTTCTTATTGTCTCATTTGAAAGATTTTTTAAAAATACACTTTGGATACAAGTGCTTTGTCATATACGTGAATGGCAAATGTTTTCTTCCAGCAGGCAGCATGTCTTTTCATCCTCTTGACGCTGCCTTTGGCAGAGCAAAAGTTTTCATTTTGGTGAGGTACAATTTATCAACTTTTTTTCCTCTTCTGTTTATCATGCTTTTGGTATCATTTCTAAGAACCATTAACCCCAAGACAAAGATTTCTCCTTTTTTTTTTCTAAAAATTTTATAGTTTTACATCTTAAATTTAGACCTATGATCCATTTTGAGTTCATCTTTGCAAAGGTAGGTGGTTCAGGTTGAGGTTCATTATTTTGCTCATAGGTACCTACTTGGCCCAACATCATTTGTCGAAAAGACTATCCTTTCTCCACTGAATTGCTTTTGCACTTTTGTCAAAGATCAAATGACCATATTACCTCAAGTCCATTTCTGGACATTCTAGTCCATTCCATTAATTTATGCATCTATCTCCTGATTAATACCACAGCTCAGTGTAGCTTTTTAAAAATTCATAAAAATGCAGTTTTATAGAACAGTGAATCCTGTTATAAGGTTCCTGTGCTGTAGGTAATCCCTCATCTCAAATAAGCATGTTTAAATATCTCTCATCCTGTCATCATAAATTATGCTCAATTTCATTTAAAGACTGCTGCTATCAGACTAAAATGCTTTCACCAACATTAAAGCATTAGAAAAGTTGTTCCAGATGTTCACACATACACACAAACACACACATGATAAGACTCAGAAATGCCTATTTTGATCTGTCTTCTGTGTTTTTCTACTATATTTTCTACTGTCTGCTGAACATTTCCAGCTGGTGATATCCCACAGCCCCAAGAGTCCCTGTGCATGTGAAAAATTGAGATTTTGCAATACCTTCTGATTAGTTTATGTGTACTAAAAAGACTGAATGTAACATAAGAATTAAAAAATTCGGCTTAAAGTTCAATGTTTCGATACATTGATAGCTGTCAGAGACAAACATATTACACAATTATATTTATGTCAAATGAAAGAACCGCTTTCACTGGCTGTATACACAAAATCACAAAATACATCATTCACAGATTTTATTGAATTAGGCTAGCAAATCTCTACCTTCCTAGATTTCAACCAGTAAATGAAAACTAACCAGAAAGTGTCATATTTTCTATTTTTACCAATTAAAAAGAACAAAAATTATTTAGAAGTTTTTTTAAAGTTCCCAAAACTCTGTTCACAAGGCTGTTGTTTTATAAGAGTGCAGACATAAGAATTTTTAAAAGGTGGCATACTGACATAGGTTGTTCAACAACCTAATCACATAACAATGGAGATTTTTCTAAACACCTGTTTTCAAAGCGCTCTCTTCACACACAAGTTTCTTACAATCAGCAGTTACTTCCTCATTGTTAGAAAGTCACCTTCAGTTTGAAGGGGGAAAATGTCTGATTTTATTCTTTTGAGTAGCATACTAGTAACATCTATTTGTCATCACAGAAAAGGTAAAACAACAAAACACACTGAAACACTTATTCTTTTTTAAAAAGAAAACTATGGGGCGCCTGGGTGGTTCAGTTGGTTAAGCGTCTGCCTTGGCCTCAGGTCATGATCCCGGGGTCCTGGGATCAAGCCCCACATCTGGCTTCCTGCTTGGTGGGAACCCTGTTTCTTCCTCTCCCACTTCTCTTGCTGTCTGTCAAATAAATAAACAAAATCTTAAAAAAAAAAAAAAAAGGAAAAGAAAACTATGTAACACTAGCTCTCTTGTGTGCTTTGCTTGAGGATGCTCTCTGGCAAGCCTATGGAAAGAATAGGTTCACGGTTCGCCCCCCACCCCATCCAGTTTAGTCTTGTTTTAGAGAAGTCAAGTCATCAGTGATATCCCACTGCACTTTGTGCAGTTCTAGTTTCAATTTCTTTTTTTTTTAAGATTTTATTTATTTATTTGACAGACAGAGATCACAAGTAGACAGAGGAGCAGGCAGAGAGAGAGAGGAGGAGGAAACAGGCTCCCTGCTGAGCAGAGAGCCCGATGCGGGGCTCGATCCCAGGACCCTGGGATCATGATCTGAGCGGAAGGCAGAGGCTTTAACCCACTGAGCCACCCAGGCGCCACATCTAGTTTCAATTTCTTGACAACACTGCTGCCCTGGGAGACTAACAAGGACTGTGGTATAGGGCCCTCTGTGATCTTACCTAGGTATAGGGCCCACTGTGATCTTACCTAAGAACTTTTTTGCTGATATGCCAGTAAATTCAATGGTTCCATTGGCACTGGGTACACTTCTACTACTTTTTTCATAACACATTTGTCAATAGATAAAGAAGTCACTGACTATGGGGAAAATTTCTTCTCTGATGCATTTTTCCTTTATTGGTTAATGAAAAAGTATTCGTTCCTTGTGTATTTCATTGTTGAAACAGAGAAATGTTAGTTCTTTGTGCATTTCATTGTTGAAACAAAGAGGAATGCAAGAGTGGCTAAGATCACTAGCACTGGAGACAGAAAGCCCCTGTTAATTGTTTCCCAGCACCACTAATTATTAGCTGTCTGACATTTAGCTCATTACTTAACCTCTTTGAGTATCGGTTTTGTCATCTTTAAATGGAGATGATAATAGTACTTACCTCATAGAATTATTATGAAAACTAAACAAATTATTTCATGCCAGATGCTTAGAATTTTTCCTCACATATAATGAGTAGTCATTTAAGTGTTGACTATTACTTTCTGGAAAATGCCATAAGCCAAGCTATATTAGAAACACCTTTACTTTTACTCAACTCCACAATTTTTATAATACATTCTCTTCAAAATTTCGGTAATGCTTTCTGTGAAGCTTTCAACATGTTTGCTGACAAAAGAACACATTTTAATCTGTTGTTATACGGTTTTCCATGTATTATTTTAGCTGTGTTCTACCACAGCAGGAAGCAGGAGAAATATGTATTTCACTAATAGTAAGAGGCTTTTCTATTTTTGCTGTAATGTCAGAAATCTTGAGAGCCTTCTAAATTTTTGTCATTAAGCTTAGTAAATAGAGTCCTATATATCCAAACTTTGAACACAGCTGTAAAAATCGGAAAAAGTCATTTTGCATTCCTAGATACTCATTCTAAAACATCTTGCTTGTCCTGAAGACTTCATGTTACCGTTAGCTAACATTTCAAGGCAAATCTTACACTTGTGTGGTTCATCGCTAATATTAATAAACATAAATCCAGTTTTCAGACTATCTTCTTATTAATTTTTTTTCTTATTTTTTGTCAAGTCTAAAGAGACATTGTTTTTGTCTCTTATGCAACGAAGAAAGAGCTTATTTGAGGAAAAGGAAAAGTGCCCTTCTGTCCTTATTATTCTCTTGAGCTTGAATTAGTAGCATTGTCTGAAATCTTTAGTGCCTTTGCAGGAAGGTTTTTAAGCCACTTGTCGGATTTTGTCAAAGTTTTGGTAAATCCAACTAATGCGGTCCATAAGTCATCTGGAAAACTGCAGCCCACTCCACATCCGGCACTCTGAGCTGGGAACCCCACTGTCCCCTCAGGAGACGCTGGGCATTTGGATGAGTGATATTAACATTGTCAGTCTAAACACATAATTGATGTTGAATAGACATTTGTTGAATTGATTTGAATTAACTTATTGGTATAATTTATATAAAAGGAAACCTTAGTCCTACTTTCAAGGTGCTTTAAATATAAACAACTAGACATATTAAGAGACTTAACCTAAACCAACCTAATATTATTAATACTTTTTGGTAGGGAGAACTAATCATTACCCTGGTGGGCTTTCAACCATCAGTCATGGGAGGTGGCACATACATGGTAAATTTTATGAGTCCAGGGTCCTGAGTTCAAAGTATTACAGAATCCTAGTGAATTACTTCTCCCCTCTGGATCTCAGCTTCTCAGCAGTAACAGGAGGCCGATGGGTACATGATCTTCTAGGTCTTTCTAATCTAACATTAACAATTCAATTCCTATTCTGCTGGTCTTACAGAATTCAATAGTTTCCTTGTCTGGAACATTTTGTAAAGAAGCCTAAACTTGTGGTAAATTCATAAATAGATGCTATTCACCTTAACTCCTATTTTCTGTGAAATATTTTCTTCTTTCTGCTTCTCTCAACTTCAAACACCAAGTTAATAATGTGTCACTAGGAGCTCTACAAAAGGAAATAAAACCTTACCCTGAAACAAACAACGCCCACCCCTGCTGTGACATATGCTCGACCCTCTGGAGGAAGTCTAGAAAATTCATCCACGGATTACATCTGGAAAAAAATTATTAGAGGAACAAAATGTGGTGTGGGTCTCATCTATAACTAACACAATTATCTTCTTTAACTGCCTTTAAAAGAATGTTTCCCAAATTGCAAAGCGAAACAAATATTTGCCTATGGATACTACGTTCTGAGCATCCCTAAACAAATAGACAAAAACAAAAGAAAATTAAGAAGTGTGGGTCTCTAGATGTTTCCTGAGTCCAATTTCATTGTTCTTATTAATTCCACCCTGGCCAGCACTTAGTCCTAGGCCCCAGGTGCATGCATAGCTATAGAAATAGAGAAGAAAAAATGCTCCATATAATTTCTTCGGAATGTTGAAGGCAAATATGACAAATAGAATAATTACTTAGGAAAAAATAATGAATTGGGGATTTTGTGCCATACTTTATCATCAAGGATAATGACAAATCACAGAAAGAGTGGGTAAGATGATGGTGAGGCCTTGTTCATCCCAAGACACTAACTTTAGATTTCTCTAAGCATCATTACAAATTTGAAGAAATGGTATTAGAAAAATTTCACAAAGCGAAGGTGTTCCTAATGTTGCAGCTTATGGTCTTTGGTAGAAAGTAACAGCTAGATCTAGTGGAAACTCACTAAGTCAGGCAAGACTGTAAGCACCTTACATGAATTAATTGAGTCTTCATAAAATCCTATGAGGTAAGCAGAGGCAGCTCATATCAGCTACATAACGGAAACTTATCCATTTAAAAAGCTGAGACCTGGGACGCCTGGGTGGCTCAGTTGGTTAGGCGGCTGCCTTCGGCTCGGGTCATGATCCCAGCATCCTGGGATCGAGTCCCACATTGGGCTCCTTGCTCAGCAGGGAGCCTGCTTCTCCCTCTGCCTCTGCCTGCCACTCTGTCTGACTGTGCTCGCTCTCTCTCTCTCCCTCTCTCTCTGACAAATAAATAATTTAAAAAAAAAAACCTTTCTATAAAAAAAAAAAGCTGAGACCTAACACAACCTGCCAGGCACAGCACATCAACAGAGGGTAGGGGAGGCTTTCATGCAAAATAAGACAATAAGCAAAGTGACACCAGAATCACCTGTCTGCAACTGCTCCCCTTTTTTGGTGACAAGATCAATTCACTTGGGTAATGCACCAAGCACAATTCTCTCTGCTTAAAATGTGTCCTATGTTTCAACAGTGACATTTCATCCTCTCTGTCGGAAGTGATAAAATCTGGTCATTTCATGTGCATTGACCTGGTTTACGTTGAAGAGGGATATTCATGCACAGTGTGCTTCTTTTTGGCTTTCTTTTCCAGAAGATAATATATCAATATTGAAAGACAGTATGGGCACTTGGGTGGCTCAGTCAGTTAAGCATTTGCCTTCAGCTCCAGTCACGATCCCAAGGTCCTGGGATTGAGCCCCACATCAGGCTCCCTGCTCAATGGGGAGCCTGCTTCTCCCTCTCCCTCTGTCCCACCTCCCCACCGTGCTTGTGCGTGTTCTCTATCTCTCTCTCATTTTCTCTCCCTTTCTCAAATAAATAAATAAAATCTGAAAGAACGAAAGAAAAAAAGAAAGAAAGAAAAAGGAAGGAAGGAAGGGAGAAAGAGGGTGCCTGGGTGTCTCAGTTGGTTAAGCGTCTGCCTTTGGTTCAGATCATGATCCCAGGATAGAGCCCCATGTTGGGCTCTCTGCTCAGCGGTGAGCCTGCTTCTCCCTCTCCTTCTGCCTACAGCTCCCCCTGCTTGTGCTCTCTCTCTGTCAAATAAATAGATAAAACCTTTAAAAAATAAAAAAAGTTAAAAAAATTTTTAAAAAGAAAGTCACCGATTTCATTTTTTCTTGGGTATTATTGGGTGCTTTTTAAATAACATTTTTTTTAGATTTTTTAAAAATTTATTTATTTGACAGACAGAGATCACAAGTAGGCAGAGAGGCAGGCAGAGAGGGAGGGGGAAGCAGGCTCCCGCTGAGCAGAGAGCCCGATTTAGGGCTCGATTCCAGGACCCTGGGACCATGACCTGAGCCGAAGACAGAGGCTTTAACCCACTGAGCCACCCAGGTTCCCTACTGGGTGCTTTTTAAATGCATTGAAATTTTAGATGAAAAATTTTCTTCATATACCTTTTTTTCCCTCTTAGATGAAATTGCTTCCATGATTCATTAGGATAACCAGGACATATCAAAGTTTCAGTTTTTTTCAAATTTGTTTTCCAAAATACAATAAATTTTTGGATTCACTTAGAGCTTTTAAAATTCTCAACAGTGTTGCTTGAATCTAAAAGATGTACATTTCCACATACTGGACAAATTAATGTTAAAGACAATAGCCTTTGCAGTCTCCCTGCAGTCCAAGGAGAGGTTAAATTCCTTTCTGTTGCAAATTCTACAGTAAACAGAATAACTATATACTTCAGAGAGAGGGAGAAAAACACCAGAATATTCCTGGTAGCTCTTGCCTCTGTGCCTTTTTTTAAACCTCATAAGGGAAGGGCCTATAATACATAGGATTGGTGTCAGCGGCTACATGGTATCAACTTTGATCCTCTATCATTGATCTGTTTATACAAGGATGGAATCTACAGGAGAAGAAAGATTCTTCTTCAAGCTTTTGAAATTTTAACCAGAAAAGTATTGAAATAAATAAAATATAATATTTCTCAACTATCACACCATGTGCGGAAGAACTAGGCAGCTGCCATGATGTTGTTGGGACTCTCTGTATCCTAGCAACCATCTATCCACAGAAAGAACCGCCTGGTGAATGAAATCCACTTACATATGCAAAGCTGATCGATGGCACACCGATAGGATAGGCTGTTCCAAAGGGAGGAAAGAAGGTAGTGCTTTTTTTTTTTTCTGACCATTTTTTAAAAATTTTTATTTCTTTTCAGAGTAACAGAATTCATAGTTTTACACCACACCCAGTGCTCCATGCAATGCATGCCCTCCATAATACCCTCCACCTGGCTCCCCCAACCTCCCACCCCCCCACCCCTTCAAAACCCCTCAGGTTGTTTTTCAGAGTCCATAGTCTCTCATGGTTCATCTCCCCCACAATTTCCCTCAACTCCCTTCTCCTCTCCATCTCCCCATGTCCTCCGTGTTATTTGCTATGCTCCGCAAATAAGTGAAACCATAACCATATGATAATTGACTCTCTCTGCTTGACTTATTTCACTCAGCATAATCTCTTCCAGTCCCGTCCATGTTGCTACAAAAGTCGGGTATTCATCCTTTCTGATGGAGGCATAATACTCCATAGTGTATATGGACCACATCTTCTTTATCCATTCGTCTGTTGAAGGGCATCTTGGTTCTTTCCACAGTTTGG
>PISX010004161.1:27225-84824 GCA_004024625.1 Mellivora capensis | reverse complement strand
TTTTTTTTAAGATTTTATTTATTTATCTGTCAGAGAGAGAGAGAGGGAGAGAGAGAGAGTGAGCACAAGCAGACAGAGTGGCAGGCAGAGGCAGAGAGAGAAGCAGGCTCCCTGCCGAGCAAGGAGCCCGATGTGGGACTGGATCCCAGGACGCTGGGATCATGACCTGAGCCAAAGGCAGCCGCTTAACCAACTGAGCCACCCAGGTGTCCCGGGAAGCTCTATTTTTAACTTTTTGAGGAACCTCCACACTGTTCTCCAGAGTGGCTGCACCAACTTGCATTCCCACCAACGGTGTAAGAGGGTTCCCCTTTCTCCACATCCTCTCCAACACACGTTGTTTCCTGTCTTGCTAATTTTGGCCATTCTAACTGGTGTGAGGTGGTATCTCAGTGTGGTTTTAATATGTATCTCCCTGATGGCTAGTGATGATGAACATTTTTTCATGTGTCTTATAGCCATTTGTATGTCTTCATTGGAGAAGTGTCTGTGCTTTTCTCTGAGCCCGCTTTTCTCTCCTGTCACTGGGAGGGGGCTTGCCAATAAATCAACGATTACCATGAGTCGTTGTCACAGGGGTCTGCTGGCTCTCAAATGCCTTCACACTCACACAGATTCCAGGGTACTAAGTATCCTGGGAAATCCTCGGGAAACCCAGACACTGTGAGACACTAGCATGGTTAAGCCAGGCCTGGGAGAATCCGAAAACCAAGATCATAAAGTGAAAACAGATGCACACACCAATTCAAACTTCAGGCTTAGGAGGAAGGTCAAGAGGTGATGAGAGCACAAGTTTCTGCCTAGTATTTGGCTGAAACAACTGAAGTTTTCATCCATTAACTAAATTCCCGCATCAAAGTAAGAGAGGAAAACTAAAGGGCTCCATAAAAATCTGCTTTTTGCTCCTCTTACTGCTTCTATTCTTGCTAGGACTTGTACCCCGATTTTACACATACCTCATAGTACAAATAATGTATGTCTTCCTTGTGAGGGGCAAGGAGTTAATGATTTTGTTAGAGTCTTCCAGCACAATAGATAACATCCAAGGAAGGACTGGGCAAGAATGACTGGGTGAGGCCTTCTTGTCCATAGTCCAGACCACTGGGGTTAGACATCTAGGCGTCGAGACCCGCTAGCTCCAAGTGACTTATGGAGGACACCCAGGCCTTTGTCCTTGATCTGACCAGTTCCTGGATGCCTGGGAGGTAACATATACCAGACCACAATCCTCAGTAAAAACCCCAGACCCCAAGCAAATATGAGATTCTTCTTTTCCTTTTTGAGTCTCCCAGCCTCTGCCAGTACCTGTACTTTCGCTATATCTTCAGTAACTGCCCTCACTCCCTCAAAGCTTGTGTTTGATCTTTGCCTTGCATATACCCAAGGACCCTTTTGGCTGGTCCTGTGGGACCCCTGCTGGGTTCTTGGATCCAGCCTGCCTACACCAAAAGAAAGCAATCAAAAAATACATGGAACAAATAAAAATAAAAACACAATGGTCCAAAATCTTTGGGATCCAGGGACACCTGGATGGCTTAGTCAGCTAAATGTCTGACTCGATTCAGGTTCAGGTCATGATCTCAGGGGTGTGAGACCAAGCCCCACAGCCCGCTCTGTACTCAGTAGAGAGTCTGCTTGAGATTCTCTTCCTCTCGCTCTCCCTCTGCCCCTCCCCCGCTCATGTGCTCTCACGTATACATGCTCTCTCTCTCTCTTTCAAAATAAATAAATAAATCTTTGAAAAAATCTTTGGAAGGCAGTAAGAGCTGCTCTAAGAGAGAAGATTATGGCAATACAGGCCTACCTCAAGAAGCAAGAAAAATTTCAAACAAACAACCTAACCTTATACCTAAAGGAGTTAGAAAGAGCAAACAAAACCCAAAACCAGAAAGAAGGAGATAATGAAGAGTAGAACAAAAATAAATAAAACAAACTTAAAAAAAATTATAGACCAATGAAACCAGGAGCTAGCTCTTTGAAAAGAGCAATAAAATTGATAAGCCTCTAGCCAGACTCATTAAAGAGAGAGAGAGAGAAGGAGAGAGGGGACTCAAATAAAATTAGAAATGAAAGAGGAGAAATAACAACCAACAGCACAGAATTAAAGGAGTTATAAGAGAATATTATGAAAAATTATATGCTAAAAAATTGGGCAACCTGGAAGAAATCAATAAATTACTAGAAACATATAACCCTCAAAAGTGAATCAGGAAAAAATGGAAAACTTGAATGGATGGATTACCAGCAATAAAATTGAAGCAGTAATTTAAAAACTCCCAACAAACAAAAGTCCAGAACTAGATAGCTTCGTGGCTGAATTCTACCAAACATTTAAAGAGTTAATATCTATTCTTCTTAAACTAGTCCAAAACATAGAAGATTCTGAATTTATGTGAGCCAAATTACTAGTCCATTTACTTTTAATGGAAAATAATTAGCTGTTTAATTCTGAACAAAAGCAAAGAATTCCCACCTTCCAACTTCTAAACTGAAATGTCAAATATTTGGACAACCACAACTTGCTCAAAATGTAAATTCATTTAAAGAATTATTTTATTATTTCTTTATAAGCCCTCAACAGCTTTAAAAATCTTAAAGAAAATGGTTCTAAATACAAGAAAAAATATGCAAGAAATTTAAATAATCATCTTCAAGTGGTATTTTTTTGTTTGTTTTTGTTATTGGTATTAAAATAAAATTATTACTGGTAAGAAATCTAGCAAGCAAACTGGTGCTTAGCGCAATTTTTATCAGTTGATATCACAGAAAGACAAACATTGGAATTGCAGTTCCACATGGACACTGACTAAAGTCAGTTTGATGTGTTTTTGTATTTTTAATAAACAGTTCTTCTGATTACAGAAATACAAGTTATAAATGTTGAAATTATTTGACTACTTTTTTTAATGTGGTAAAACTATCATTGAGTTTTTTAATGTGTCATTTTTTTCTGCGTGTAAAAAATAAATTCAATCATTGTAGAAGAAACCAAGCCACATTTAGAAATATTACTACTATTGCCACCAATAAAAATAATGTTAACAATGATAAAAATATTGATAGCAGCTAAGACTTACTGAGAGCTAATTATATGCCAGGCTCTGTTTTATGCACTTTTTTTTTTTTAAAGCACTTCTTATGTATTAATTTAGTGGTCCTGGACGGAAGCAGCTCATTATGCCTGTTGAAATTGTCAAAGAAGAATAAAAAAAGAAAATGGGGCCTGGATTTCACCCCCAGAAGAGACTCTGACCCAGATGGCCCTGGGGGGGGTGGTGACCTAGACACTGGTGATTTGTAATGTGTGGTTGGCATTGAAAACAAATACATTAACATAATCCTGACAACAACAATTTTGAGGGTGTTTTGCACTAAGGAAAAAATCTCTGTTTTGCACTAAGGAAAATGAGACTCCATTCACAAGCAGCAGAACTGGGGTCTGAACCCCAGTCTGTCTCCAAAACTTAAGCTTTTTTACCACTAAGCTTGATGGCCCCTCAAAAGCCCCAAACCACAAAAAAAAAAAAAGCCCCAAACCACTGAGTACTTGAGGGGGGTGGTTTCATTCACATGTAGAAGATCTTTTTTATAATTTCTTTGCAGTTATATTAAAAAAAAAACTTTGCATAACCTTGGCTGAAAATACAAACAAGATTCTGATCTTGGAATTACTCTGCTTGGCACAGGACTGGGAAACTAACTGAGCCTTAGCGGGTGCTGAAATCAAGGATCTCACTGTTTACGGCTGAGAGCGATCTTCCCAGTTGGCTAACTTATTACCCCCGGATCCCTCCTGCAGCCAGCTGTCTCACGGTCAGCCTGTACTTCTTCTTCACCCTTTATTTACTAAGAAAGTTCAGATAAATAATACAGGTACACATGGCAAACAGGAAAAGTTCCTTTTTTCAACTGATTTTCCTCCTCCAGGGCAAACAGGCTTGAAAGTTCAGAAGCCACTTGCCCGCAGTTTTCCTTATTGCTCTTCTCACCTAACTCTAGCTCAAATACGGCTAATAAAATACTCGTTCAATTTAAAAAAAAAAAAAAAAAGGCAGGAAGGATGGTGGAGGGTAGAATGAAAAAAACCCAATTCCGTGCTATCAAGTGGCTTACCCGGCTAGCAGTCACATGAATGACAACCTTGCATAAAGTAACCTGAACTTTGTCAAACCACAAAGCGTTCTTCCTGCTGGCCAGAGGTGGTCTGGCTCGATGCCAAAGGCAAGTAAAAAGGCCAGTAGAATTTAATTGGCAGAAAAATAGATAGCACTGTGTCTATTTAGAGGGGAGGAATACTATCCTCTGAAATGCAGAGGGCACAGGGTATGACCCAGGCAGTTATCGGCTAACATGAGATGTGGAGTGTAAAGCAGGGCAGTGACTTGCAAGGAACAAGGGAGCAGAGGCGGAATCACCAAGTGGCATCCAGACATTCTACACTCTCTGGGGTCTGTGCCAGGTCACAGGACTGTTCAAATAAGGCACCTCCTGGTATGACTTGATCAAAGGGTTTTAGTCAAGCCGTGGAAGGGCCAAGGGACATTATTGAGCACCACCTGCAACCTCCATGCTGGGTGCATTTTATGTGTCATCTCACGCCATCCCCGTAACAATCCCGAAACGGGGGTATACTTAGTTCCCAGCAACAATCTAGTCTTGCTCAAGTATTCAATAGGTACAGTGGATTTGAAAGGAGGTATGTTTACTTCTAAAGCCTTCCACTCTGACACAGTCCCGCTTGACTCACTGTCTCTAGCCTGGTCTTTAGGTTTACTTGATGCAACCAGCCTTAGTGATGGCAGCTCTGAGACACCTGCAGGGGCAGTGAGGAGCCCAAGGCAGAGGCTCCTTTGCAAGCAGGAATCAATCAGTTTGTTCCCTGAGCCCCTAAAGGTATGTGCAGCAGTTCATTTCTCTAAATTTTTTTGCTCTCTCAGATTCTGCTTCTTGACTGGCTCCTACCATCTCCCCTCACATCCCATGCAGAAGGCAGAGCCTGTCTCGGGGCACTGGCCAACTAGTCTCAGAAAATTCTCCTGCCCCAGAGAGTCTCCAATCCATTTGACATAACTGTCCAAAAGTTTTTACTTCTGCTCCAACAGCTGAGGAACATGTTCGTGGGGGCCCTTTTGCCTTTTGTCACCCCCTTTTCGTAGCTATTCTCTAGGACGATGTGATTAGCAGCTCAGGGAGAGACTTCTCATTCTCTTGGGAAGAACTTATAGAGAACATATTATGAAAGCAGAAATATTCTACGTGCCAGAGACATAGAGATCACTAGAACTCAGTCCTTCCTTCCAGTACCCTTCCAGTAGGGTTCTGCTCATTTGTTACCATGAGCACCGCCTAGAGACCGAGTCCTAAGATTCGGAGCAAGAACACCTGATTTCCTCATTTGTAACTTCCTTCATGGGAGAGCCAGGGCAGAAGCCCAAAGTCAGCAGCTTGACTCAGAATTGTCCTCTTATTCCCATTAATTTGTGCTGTCTTCCAGAGGCTTCTCTTCTGGAAACTTTACTGTGTTTTCCTCCCTCTACCTCTTTTTGGGAGCCATACCACTTTTCAGAAGGTCAGGGCGACAGAAAAGGTATGTCAGGGGAATTTATGCCCTCTAGTGATTGGAAATGGCTGCCTTGTTTGAGCAGCAGGTTGGAGACCCACCCAAGGAATAAATAAGCCAAATCAACAGTAAGACAGGGAGAGAGAGAAAGAGGAAGGTGGAGAGAAGGGGAGAGGGGAAGGGGAGAGAAGAGAAAAAGGGGAAGGGGAAGCAGGAGTAGGGATGTTTTTAGAGAGATGTTTTTCAGGCAAAGTTCTCAAGCATGATGATTCTTTGCGTCTGGTAAAAGTTCCATTTCTCCTTGATGAAAAACCCATTTAATATAGGAGGGGTGTGTGGCATACTGTCATTTCTTAGCAGTGCTCAAAGTTTCAATGCACCTGTTAGTCAAAAACTGAAGTTGCCCTCAGAGCTCAGAAACAGCAGGAGAGGGGAGAGAGGAGAGGAGGTTGAACTTGAAACCTGGCTTTCAAAATGACAGAATCACATTTGTTCCCTATTTCCTTCCCATTTTTCACGAGTGTTCTAGCAACTTCTGAGTTCTTATACAAAGTTATCAGAAAGAAGGATTTTTTTTTTTTTTTTTTTACTTTATGGCTTATAGAGAAACAGTTTCCCAAAAAAATCCATGTTTCCCCAGCTTCCAATATAAAGTTGACTAGCCAAGTGAGTGGATACTCCTCATGTCACAATAAATACAGCAGTTTACATGAAAAGAAATGTTCAGTTACTTACAAATGAGATATATTCACTCAAACATGCAAGAACAGTTTAAGAGCCATGAATTTTTATAGCTGGTAGCAGATTACCTCTAACAACCAGAAGGAAATGTACATGCATTAGAGAACAAAAATTACCCAAATATACCCACCCAAAGACAAATCAGAAAAAAACACCCAAGTATACAAAACAGAATGGACAGGTATATGAAGGCAGTTTCTGGGAGGTTGTGAATTCCTCTTAATGAGATGACTTACCCACACAAGTAGAATTTCCCTTTCCTGGGGGAGAGGCTTCAGGGCAGTTCCAGTGTTCCAGGACTGAGAGACTAACAAAACTACATTTAAAAACTACCGGCAACAGAATGACTAGGACGAGCAGCATAATCTTGATGGGCTTGAACTTTCAACAGAAAATCACTTGACTTTGCTTGAGCACAGCCCGGGCAGAGTGGGTACGTCTGACCCCAAGCGTGTCCCCCTGGGTTGGCCTGCAGCCCTGGGGCATCTTTCGCTCTGCTCCTTTGCTGTAGTCCTCCAGCTAGCTCTTCCTTCTTCAACTCAAGACGGTGGCCTGCAGCATGTCAGGGACCCTCGGGAAAGATTTCTTTATCAAAGTTCTTGGGAAGTCAGTAAGAAATACCTGACACCCGTATGACAAATTTCACAGTTTCACGGCCGCTAACTTCTAGAGGCCTGCTGCTGACTTCGCTGTGACCGGCAGAGCAGTGCAGGCCACGGTGAGAGAGAAAGGAAAAAAAGGAAAGTGATGGAAAGTTCCAACCGACCCTTGCTGAGGCTGAAAAAGAAGTACAGAGATAGGATTCCTCCCCAAACATAGTTTCTCTTTTTGCAAAGTAGAATGACTCCCTTTCCTTTTTAAAGCCCTTTTGGCTCCACCTCCTGTCTCCTTTAGTGACACTTGAGTGAGCCTCTGTTTGCAAATGTGAGTGTGGGCAATTGCTCGCTGCAGGAAAGCAGGGACGGCTGCCAGGGAGGAGATAACTGGCGACTCACCATAGATATTCCGGGCAGAACCAGGGAGAAAGCAATTAGGGGGCTGTGGAGTTGCTCCTGGTATCTAGGAGGTACCTGCGGGAGAGTGGCTGTTTTAATGCCTGGAAGGATGGCAACAAAGTTAAACCATGCCATACAAATCAGTGGTGAACTAAGCAGATAATTAAGACTTGGAGTAATTGATCATTCACATGAGCCGTATTAGAACAAAATGTCAACACCAGCACACATTCCTGGAGCTTTATCTCTTTTTCTTTCTCCTGTATATTTTATAGCGGAATTTGAAAGATTATTCTTTCCAAATCAAAGGGAAATCCCTAAAGCCAAATGAAGAGATACAGTATGCACAGACACCTCTTCTTTCAGCATGAGCATAACAAAACATCAGAAGGGGCCAGGAGTGCAGGGAAAGGAGTGGGTTGTTATTACAGAGCCACGTTGGAAAAAATAAGCTAATAGTGCAGAATCTGGGAAGCACTGGAAATCCAGCACAGCTGACTGCTGTCCCTTCCCAGACAACTTAGGCTATCTTTTCACATATCAGGGGTAGAAAAGAAAAGCTTGAAGTACCCATTATTGCCCCCTCGGTTGTTTTGTCAGGAATGCACCCAGAAATAGGCAGCTCAGGCAAACCATTTATACCAGATTTGATGAACAATGGAATTTTCTTCCCGTTTACTTCACCCTGGAAAACAAGTTTTCGTTTAAGTTGCCAGAGGTAGTATTCCAAGTGCTAGTCAAAATGTAGATAAAGCGATAGTCACAACAGCCAAACTAGTGAGCACCCATTCTGGGAGAGAACAGGAAGAACTCCAAGCCTTTCACTCATATTTAATTAGGTCCTCATCATTCCTCTGACACCGGGTCACTTTCTGAAATGGCTAAAGTCAGGATTTCTCTGATTTTAGCCGGCCTCAGCCAGACAGCTCTGATTTCTCACAAGAGAAGCAGACCCTGGCAGGCAGCAGAAGTCACATGGGGGAATATATGGAATATTCCATTGCTTTCTGGACTCACTTGGATTTGAAACTCAGAATGAATGTCCTCCAATAACCTGCACTAAGTTACTAACCTTGTTAAGCTTCCCCTTCAGCAGAATGCATTGTCAATGTTACAGGGGACGAGGACTAGAAGGACAGTCAAGCATTGGGCTGAATTAGTGGAGAGAGGAGGAATGATATGAGCACAGATATGAAGTAATCCACAACTATATTCTATTTGGATGTGGAATCTCTTGTTATTTTTTGGTCGTAAAAAGGCTCCCTGTCCTAATTACATGTCACCGGGGCTAATAGGGTCATTAATGTTGAGCATAAGCCCTTTAGGAGATGATGGAGTCAGTATGGCTATGGTGGAAGTCAAGACTGGGGACTGATGTAAGAGATCAAGCTCAGCTCACCCACAGAAAACCAGGGTTGCCCAGATAGCAAAATCTTAAACGAGAGCTACCCATGCAGAAAGGACTTGCAGAGATATTTTATTACTCCATATTCTAACTCCTAGATAAACCTGAACCTCTTCTGGGCAAATGAACATTGCCCGTGTTTTAAAGGTGCCCAGAAATCAGTTTTATGGGCCAAATACCCATTTTAGTTTCTGGGATTGAGTCAAAACAACTAATTCATTGATTAATTAAACATCTATGTGTGATAGAGCCCTGTACACGAAATAGAAGTCATGGCCCCCGAAGTTCAAGAGCTTGCTTAGGTGGATTAACAACGACAGAAAGTAGTTTGTGAGTATGAGTTAATGAAAGGCCAGTCACCAGTTATTCTGGAGGTGTCAGGAAAGTAGGGACAACTGTCACAAACTGCAACTGGAGAATGCAGTGAAGCTTCGGGAGATAAATAGGAAGTCTCAGATCGGCCTGGAGAGGAGGAAAGCCAGGCTGAACATAGGACGTGGAACGGGAATGGACAAAGAAAAATAAATGCTTATTTATGACGTCCTTAGATCCTGAGGGGTCAGAGATGGATGGGAGGAAACCCTGCTGGCAGGTTAGTAAGAGAACGGGGTATTAATGGCAAGGAGACAGCTCCGAATGTTTTTAACCGTAAGTGGACATCAATGGGAGAAGGGAGGCTATTGGGAGACGTGGTTATACATGCTGGTCACCATTCTTACTCTGCAGATAAAATTTTCCTGTTGAAGCACAAAGCACCTAATTCTCCTGGGTTATAGATTTGCTGTATGCCCAGCTGCTGTTCATCATCACCATCACCACACCATCAACAGACTGTTCCCAAGGAGCCAGGCATAGGTGAAGTACATGCTTTATTCACATCACCTCCAATCTTCCCCACCACTTCACCATTCACAAATGAGGACACCAGAGATCAGAACGTCTGAGTAATTTTCCCAGTATCATACCCATTTATGGAGGGTAGGGACTTTAGAGTCATTATCGTCTCCTTGTTAACAGGGGTTTTGATAAGAAAATATTTATAGCAGCTTTATTCATAATCGCCCAAGATTGGAAGAGACCAAGATGTCCTTCAAGAGAAGAATGGATAAATAAACTGTGGTATATCCATACAACAGAATATCACTCAGGAATAAACTGAACCGTCAAGCCATTAAAGACCTGAAGGAATCATAAATGCATATTGCTAAGTGAAAGAAGCCGATTTGAAAAGCTCCATACTGCATGAATTCAACTTTATAACATCCTGGAAAAAGCAAAACTATGGAGATAGTAAAAAAGATCAGTGGTGGTCAGGGGTTAGGGTGAGGAGAGGTCAATAGGGAGAGCACAAAAGATTTTTAGGGCACTAAAACTATTCTGTAGGATACAACAATGATGGATACATGCCATTATACACTTATATATTTATCAAAACACATACAATGTACAAGAACAAGAGTGAACTCTAAACTATGGACTTTAATAACTTTAATCAATATTGGCTCATCAATTGTAAGACATGTAGAACACCAATGCAAGGTATTAATAATAGGGGAAAGAGGGGGGACTATAGGAATTCTCTGAACTTTCTGCAGTTTTTCTGTAAGCCTAAAACTGCTTTAATGAAAATGGTCTATTTTTTTTAAGAAAAGGAAGGGAGTCACTATCCACCATCCAGTTAAGCAATGCTATGCTCAATGCACAGATTATGTAATGCCATGCCTTTACCAAATGAAATCAGATTTTTAAAAGCTCTTGGTAAATAAGAGTAAAAGAGGAATCCTGCCCATGCTCCATTTTCCAGCTAATTCCTACCCCGGTCATCTAGAAAGGTTCCTCTGACCAAGAGGAAGAAACAAGACTCCAGAAACTGGACAGATTAAAAAAAAAAAAAAAAGAGCACAAAAATCCATAATATATAATTCTGTGAAGTAGCAGCAAAATTTAAAAAGAAAAGCTCTTAGACTGCACTGCATTTATTTACAGAATCTCAGCCTGTTAGTTTGCAACCTGAGGAGTTTCTTGGGTGAAATCTGAAACTGGCCCTGCACTGGAAGGGCTGGGAGAGACCAGAGAAAGGGACAGGCCACTCCAGATTGGTAAGTGGCAGGTTTGTTGTTGCTGTTGTTGTTGTTGTTGTAAGCGGCAGTGTTTTGGGTTTTGTTTTACTCCTGAAATACAGAATTTTATTTAGAAACTGTTTAAAATAGGAAAAGCAAAACAAACAAAATAAAAACCCTGTCAAGAAAGACCCAGTGAATGGGTACTGATTCATTAAGGCTCAGGTCCTGATCTCAGCACTGTGGGCTTGACCCTGGGGCGGGAGGCGGGGGCGGTGCTCCGCGCTGGGTGTGGAGCCAACTTAAAGATTCCCTCTCCCACTCCCTCTGCACTTCCCCCCACTCTCTCCCTCTAAGGAAAAAAAAAAAAAAAATCGCAGACCAGGTGGAAAGTAGGTTTCCAATAAAATGGAATTTTGGGGCAACAAAAGTCTAAAAGGCCACAAAAGAGAAACAACACCACTGCTTTCCTTGAACAGTGGCTAATTACTTGCTTTTTGCTTTTTTTTTTCTTTTTTTTTTTTTTTTGTCATTGTTAATCACTGAATCTGGGTTTTCTTAGGAGGCTCGTCATAGGAGGTTGTAAGACAAGCGGGTCTCTGCACTCACTGGCCAGTTTATACAGAAGCCTTAACAGGGTTCAATCACACACATCCCTCAGAGCCTCGCAAAGCATTGCTCTCTCAAGGTTGCATCCTTGAAATGGCTCCGGCTACAGGAACAATGAGCGGAACATACCTTCCAAGCCCAGGATTGGAGGTGGGGAGCCTCCCACTGCCTGGTCCATCTAGCGGGTCATCCGGCCTCAAGTCCTCCGGGTTTCCTCCTCGGAGCAGGACCTCTTCGCCGTTCTCTCAGGTATTTTTACTTATAAAAATGTTAAGGGTTAGGGAAAGGACTCTGGCTTTTTTTTTTTTAATCATCCGTAATTCACTGTTTCCCCCCGACTTTCAGTTCCACTGAATCTATCGGAAGCATAGTTCATGAAGTATGGTCCCTGCGTGGCTCCGTCAGTTAAGCATCGGCCTTCGGCTCAGGTCCTGATGACAGAGTCGTGAGATCCAGCCCCACCCTGGGCTCCGGGCTGAGGGAAGAGTCTGCTTCTCCCTCTCCCTGAGCCCCTCGCTACCTCCTCCCCGCTCCTGTTCTCGCTCTCCTCTCTCAAACAAATCTTAAAAAAAAAAAAAAAAAAAAAAAAAAAATTATAGACTGTTAGAAGGCTGACAGGAGTGACTAGAGATGCTATAAACTTCATGTAATTAAAACTACTTGTTTGGGGTGCCTGGATGTCTCAGTCGGTTAAGCCTCTCGCTCTTGGTTTTGGCTCAGGTCATGATCCCAGGGATCTCAAGGTTGTGGGATTGAGCCCCGCACTGGGCTCCGAGCTTAGCACAGAGTCAGCTGGAGGTTCTCTCTCCCTCTCCCCTTTCCTGGCCCCTGCTCATGCTCTCTCTCTCTCTCCTTCTCTCTCTAAAATAAAAATTTAAAAAACTACTTGCTGTAAACTAACAGCAATGTAAACCATAGTTTGCAGTTCTTTCTTTGTTCTTATAATATTTATAAAACTGTGAAATAGTTCTTTCCTTTCTTCTACCTCCAAGGACAGAAATTACTTGGGGGAAAATAATCATAGTTTACCACCTAAAATTGGAAGGATGTACAAAGTAGATGGTGGAGATACTTGAGTAAATGATATATTTAAAAATTTTTAAATACCAGAGAAACAAAATTAAGTTGCTTTCATTTGGTTTTCCCAGCTTGACTTACAATTGAGATGCATTCATTTTGTATTTTTATTAAAATAAAATTTATGTATAGAGAACAGATCTTATGTATAAAATCTGAAGAGCTTTGGTAAATGTATAGACACATTAAACCAACACAATGACCAAGATGAAAAATGTTTCCAAAACCACCAAACTGTCCCCTGTGCTCCCTCCAGTCAATCCCACCCACATCCACAGGCACACATGGTTCTGAGTCTATCATAGGTTAGTTTTGTCTGTTCTTGAACTTGATATGAATGCAGATATATAGTTTTGCTTTTGTATCTGACTTATTTTGTTCAGTGGGTTTTTGACATTCATCCATCTTGCATGTATTGGTACTTCTTTCTTTTTTTATTGTAGGGCGAATTCTTTAGTATGAATACATCACAATTTGTTGATCCATTCTCTTGTCGATGGACATTTGGATTGTTTTTAGGTGTGATAAAAATAAAAACAGTGAATGTTTTTATTTCTGTTCTGTTAATACCTAATTGCTGGTTCATAGGTTAAGTATATGTTTAACTTCATAAGAAGCTGCCAAACATTTTTCTGAAGGGACCGCTCGATTTTATACTCTCACCAGTAGTTCATGTCAGTTCTGGTTGTCTCATGTCCTCACCTACATCTGGTATTGTCCATCTTTTAAATTTTAAATATTATAATAAGCATAACTTAATATTACATTACAATTTTAATATGCCTTTCCCTGATGAATAATGGTGTTGACCATTTTTTTCTTATGTTAATTGATCATTCGTCTTTTGTGAGCTGTGTATTCGTATCTTTTGCCGACTTCGTTGGTTTCTTTCATTTTTTTGTTTTATTGATTTATAGTTCTTTGTGCATTTTCTGGATATAAGTTCATATCTGTGTATTATAATATTTTCTCCTAGTTTGTGGCTTGTTCATTCATTTTCTTAATGGTTTCATTGATGAGCAAAAGATTTTAATTCTGATGAAGTCCAATTTACTCATTTTTTTTTATGCTTACATTTTTTGTATGTGTTCTCTCTAATAAGTTATCACCTATTCCAGGCTCAATATATTCTCCTGATTTTTTTCCTAGACACTTTTAAGAGTTTTAGCATTTATGTTGGGATTTGTGATTCATCTTTGTTAATTTTTGTATATTACGTGAGGTTGGAGTAGAAATTTATTTTTCTCCACATATATATTCAGTGAATATATAGTTCTATTTCAGAAGAACTGAGATCTTAATGATATTAAGTCATCCAATCTATGAACTTATATATTTCTCCATTTATTTTAAGTCTTCTTAAATTTCTCTCATCAATGTTTTTCACATTTCAGTGTAGAACTTTATGTATCTTTTGTTAAATTTATTTGTATTTTATGTTTTTAAATGTTCCTGTAAATGAATAATTTTTCAATTTTATTTTCTACTTGTGGCTCTTTTATAGAAATAAAGTTGAGTTTCATATATCAACTTTGTATCCCACAACCTTGCTAAATAATTCATTATATAAGGAGTTTTTTCAATGAGTCCAAAGCCTAATGTTTCACTCACGATACACAAGTCAGATTAAAAGTAAAATTAAAAGTCATGGTTTCTTTCTCAAATATCAGCTACCTTTGCTTGTAGTCAGTCAGTAGCCACCATCAGGAAAAAGACTGGAAAAGAAAACCTCTATCTGGCCCTATGAAAAGTAGACATTAATTCTATTTTATGGAAGGTGAATTTGTGGTTAGAGAAGTTTGGGATCCTGCCCAAAGTCTCAGAGCTGTTGAGTAATGAAGATGCTAAGAAGTGATTGAGAGACATATACCGCAAGTCTGTCTGACTCTAGAACTTGTGCATAAATGTCTAGTCTCTAGGACTTTTATTTTGCTAATGCTGCTGAGATGGGCACCCATTACCCCTATCCTCTGTGCCAGGTCCCAAGCCCAAGTCACCAATAGGAAAATATGGGTTACCATATCCATCCTTCTGTTCCCTTTTGCCAACTTCTTGGTGTCTCCCTGCATTGAGAATTCCACCTGATAAGGTCCCTCTGGCTGCTGGTTGTATTGTTTGAGAAATGAAGTCTTCTTTTTCAGTGATCCATAAAGATGTGCCTGGAGATAATTAAAAAAAAAAAAAAAGAGGCAGCCATTACATTAAATAAACAGATATCCTGATTATCAAGGAAGTTTAATTCAGTACTCCAGACAGGGAAGTCAAATGAGAATATAAGAAAACAACCTGAAGAATGAATGCAGGCATTTGTGGAGTAACAACTAAATGATGTTATTCCAAACTCTACACAAAGACTTTATGTATACTAGAGAAAGAAGAGAGGAAGGGATTTAGCCACTTTCACTGAGACCAAGACATCCTGGGGCAGTTGTTAAAATACTGAATCTCGGATCCTGTGATCATTCACCTGAATTAAATCTATGCCATGGAAAGGATTCATTCTCTTATAGGTCACCTGTGGCTCCAGTTTCCCTGGATCCATTCATGTATTCATTTTAGCCCTTTCATTAAATGTATCTCCTAAACCAAGAATAACAAATTAATACAACTGTGTCATTGTGCAGATAGAACTGCTTGTGCCTGCTATTTTTAAACTATGCATCAGAATCTGACTGCCTGGTTTCTTTTTTTTTTTAGAGTTTATTTATTTATTTGAAAGAGAGCACAAGTAGGCAGAGAGGCAGGCAGAGAGAGAGGAATGGAAACAGGCTCCCCGCTGAGCAGACAGCCTGATGCGGGGCTCCATCCCGGGACTCTGGGATCATGACCTGAGCCGAAGGCAGAGGCTTCAACCCACTGAGCCACCCAGGCGCCCCCTGACTGCCTGGTTTCTTAAAAAGAAAATTACCTTGTTTCCAGGGAGTTTGGGCACTAGGTGTAATCGTCATTTCTTTTTTTCTTTTTTTTAAAGATTTTATTTATTTATTTGACAGAGATCACAAGCAGGCTGAGAGGCAGGCAGAGAGAGAGAAGGGGAAGCAGGCTCTCTGCCGAGCAGAGAGCCTGATGCGGGGCTGGACTCAGGGTGCTGAGATGATGACCTGAGCCGAAGGCAGAGGCTTTAACCCACTGAGCCACCCAGGTGCCCTGTGATTGTCATTTCTTAATCCTCTCAAGTGAAGATTACAAAATGAAATTGAGCTCACTATGCATATTTACAAGTAAAGGCTCAGTCCTCCTACTATGTGTACTGAGGCAGAAAGAAGCACTGAGATTATCTTCTCTGGGCATCAGGCCACAGCTTTTCTAAATGTAACTTCCAGAAGGGATCCACTTTAGAATTATGACCAAAATGAACAGAACTGAGGTTTGTGATTGCCTGGCCCATTCACAATATGGCAGACTCTGGCACGATTCCTGGATTATATTCTTATTCTGTGAATTAGGAAATGATATGTTTTGTTCCTCACTAGTTGATAAGTGGTTAGTTTAATATAGCACATATGTTGATCTTGTATCAAAATAAGTCTGACCTTTAAAAGCCAACTTGCATTTGGTACAACCCTGTTAGCAAGCAATTTGGCAACACATTTCAGAGCCATAAAAATATTCATAGGCGTTGACCATATAATCTCACTCTTGGCATTTCTCACTAAAGGAATAATCTCTCTACTAAAAAAAGAAGTTATAATCATACAAAAAGGTATTGTGATGTTATTCATGGTAGCAAAAATTAGAAAGAGTTTTCATTTACAATAATAGAAATTGTTAAGAAATTATTATGAGAATATGACATACTCATTAAAAAGAACATGTTTTCCACAATATTAATAGAAAAATATACAAACTCTTACCTGTCCTATAATTATAGTATTTATTATTTTTGTAAAACAGATAAGAGACACACAAAAATTGATAATAATTTATTTGAATAGGCAGTGAGGTTATGGGTTTCCCCTCATTTTAAATTAAGATTTGGTTCTTAAAGTTGTAATTTTATTATATTTATTTATTTTTTACCCATGGTGTGGTATGTATACACATGTGTGTATATATGTATACATGCATATGTAGATATATGTATATATATTATATATATATAAATATATATATATATATAATGGAATATTACTCAGCCATAAAGTACTGTATGTGGTAGATAGGTGTATATATACATGTGTGTGTATATATATTTTATATACAACAGAACATTACTCACCCATAAAAATGAATGAAATCTTGCCATTTGCAATGATGTGGATGGAGCTAGAGAGTATAATGCGAAGTCAAATAAGTCAGAGAAAGGCAAATACCACATGATTTCACTCATGTGGATTTTTTTTAGATTTTATTTCGAGAGAGTGAGAGAGAGAAAGAGAGTGAGTGCACAGGGGAGCAGATTCCACACTGGTCACAGAGCCCAAAGTGGGGCTTAATCTCAGGACCTGAGCTGAAACCAAGAGTCAGACACTTAACCTAATGAGCCACCTAGGTGCCCCTCCGTCATGTGGGATTTAAGAAACAAAACAAATGAGCTAGGACTAAAAAAAAAAAAAAGAGAGAGAGGTAAATCAAGAAACAGACGCTTAACTACAGAGAACAAATCGATGGTTACCAGAGGGAAGGTGGGTGGTCATGGGTGAAATAGGTGGTGGGGATTAAGGAGGGCACTTGGGATGAGCACCAGGTATTGTATGGAAGTGTTGAATCACTAAATTATACATCTGAAACTAATATACAACATACACTATATGTTCACTAAGTGGAATTTAAATAAAAATTTAAATAAAATTTTTAAAAAATAAGCCAGTCACCAAAGACTCTCTAAAAAATTTAGAGAGTCATGAAGGAAATGGGAAATTTATAATATCCAGGAATTATACCCAGCATCAGCTTTCTTAGTTATGTGAACATGAGTTAATTAATGTAGTTGATCTTTTCCTCAGAGTGAAGGAGTTTTTTTGGTTTCAGAAGTAGAACGTGATTCCTGTGGTGCTGCAAGACTGATTCAAACTACACCAATCCTTTCAGATAAATGCCTAGCCTGTAACAAATATTTTTTAAATCCAGAAGACCTTCTAATTCAATGCACGAATTATCACTGATATATTAAAAAATGGTAAAAATTTATGATTTTCCCCATAAATGTAAAAGTCTTCAATTTACAGACACAATTTCTACCTTTGTCTTTTAATCCCTGGGCCAATATAATCCAGATCTGACTACCTTCCTGGGGGCTATATATATATACCACATCTTTATCTATTTATCAGTTGATAGACAATTTAGCTACTGTAGGTAATGCTGCTATAAACACTGGGTGCATGTATCCCTTTGGATTAGTGTTTTTGAATTCTTTGGGTAAATACCTTATAGTGCAATTGGTTGGATCATAAGGTAAATCTATTTTTAACTTTTGAGGACCACATGGTCTTCCACAGTGGCTGCACCAGCTTTCATTCCCACCACAGTGCAAGAAGTTTCCTCTTTCTCCATATCCTCACCAACACCTGCTGTTTCTTGTGTTGTTGGTTTTAGCCATCCTGACAGGTTTGAGATGGTATCTCATTGTAGTTTTGATGTGTATTTCTCTGATGGTGAATGAAACTGAGCATCTTTTCATATGGATGACTGGCTTGTTTTTATTTAAAGTTAATTGTCTTAGAGGGAACTACTCCAAAGTACTCCTACCATATTGCTAAGTCCCATGACCAAGCATACATCTTATCAATAAAGAGACAGTGCCTGGCACAGAGAGGACATTCAGTGTCTCTGTCAAGTGAAGAAATGAATGACTAGCGAGTGGAAAGTGAAAAAGAAGCAGAGGAAAATATCTTCGGTATGCATGTGTATATTTGTATGTGTATTCATGCACACATGCAAATATGGAGACTTAAAAATCTACCCATAGGCAAATAGTTTCCCAAAACCCAATAACAGAAAAATCCTCTGTGAAAGTGATAGTTACATAAAGGTCTTTCCCCCACAGAAGTCATCCCCCCAAAATGACATCAACTCTAGGCAAAATCCCAACTCATCATTTGGAAAATTCTGAGGAATCCTAAAGGGGAATGTAGATGCATCACTTCTACCCAAGGAGGAAATGAGGCCACTGGGAAGGTGAACCCAAGCACCCCTGTGAGAAGCCTTGTGACCCCACACAACCTCCCAGCTGCCTAGGGAACAAAGCCAATGTGTGGCTCTCAACCTCAAATGCCATGATGAGAGAATCTCGTGTGTGGCATTTGAGCCCCATAGCGAGAGACACACCCTGTTTTCTACCACAGCTGTCCATGCTCTTCTTGGATGGGTACAAGAAGGAGGCCAACTGAGAGCAAAGTCGGAGGGCACAGGAGTGAATCTGGTGCTTGGACTCACTTAATATTTAAACAAATTGATCTTTGCTAGACTTAATCTATTTTAAACCAGAACTTTGTTTGATGGCTCTGTTCCTTTATTTTTTCCAGCATGACACACTGCTTGGAACAGTTAGTACTTACTGACTCTGTACTTCACATTCACCTGGAAGTTGCTGATAAAATCAAGAAACAAATCAAGAGAGAACACCAAGCTCACCAAAACCCAATAGTATGCCTTTTACTTAATCTGCTGTAAACATGCTATTTGTTTTAAAATGAATAGAGGAAAATTTTCAGCATCTAAACTGTCTATTTCACATGCTTTTTTTATGTTTCTAAACACCTAGTTAATCACATTCCTGAGAAGGGTGACATTTCTGGAGCACGGAAAGAATGGTATTCACAGATATTTCCCCAATCACATTTACTGCCTCCTGCCAAGAATGTCCAGTTGATTGCTCAAGGGAATATATCTCACCTAAAATCCCTTGGATTGTATGCATTTGTTTTATACTGATCATGTTCGATAAAATTCTACTAGGCATTTAGTCCAACAACTCTTTTTTTCAAGATTTATTTATTTAGTTTAGAGACATAAAGCACACAGGGTGGATGGGCAGAGGGGGAGAGAGTCTCAACAAACTCCTCGCCAAGGGCGGGGCCCAATGTGGGGCTCGATCTCACCACCCTGAGATCCCAACCTGAGCCCAAACCAAGAGTCAGATGCTCAACTGACTGCATCACCCAGGTCCTTTCTAGTCCAGCAACTCTTAACTGAATTCTGTTCCCCTCCTAGTCTATTTCAGCTGCACTAACACAAGGAAACCTGGGGACCAAGAATGGCTCTGACTTTGGACAAAATACTCATCCTTCTGGGTTCTGGTTTCCTTTTCTGAATTCAGAGGGCTGTACCAGATGGCTTCTAAGGTATGTTTTGATTCAAAGATAGTATGTGCTGTGATTGGCAGTGAATTGCCAATTACAGCTTGTTGTTCATTTCCTAAAAGGAATAAATCACAGCATTTTATAAGTAATCATGGAAAGCCAATTCCCAACATCCTTTTTAACCAGAATAGGGAAAATGAAGCCCATAGACAAAAGGTATCTCAGTTAGTGGCAGAACAAACTGAGACCCAAATCTCTTGATCTGTTGTCACATACAACAGGCTGTCAAGCACACTTGTCAAATCTCCTACTGGAAATGGAAGTCTGACATAAACTAAGAAGTGGAGGAGTCAAATGCCTCCTTCTCTTTGTTCTCATTGCTCTTTGCTAATATTTCTTCTACCGCTTACCACATTGCACTGTAATTAGTTGAGTACAGGTTTGAACATACACATAGAGTCAAGCATGCTCAACCCCACAGGCACTTATGCACATTTAGATTGTGAACTCTTAGAGGACTTTGTCCACTCCAAAGTGTTTTACCCATGTCAGACATCCCATAAATATTTTCTGGATGTCACGCATGAGATGCTTCTAGAAGAATGTATGAAAAGGTGGGGTACCAACAATTTACTCTTCCTCTGTTCCCATTCTACTCCACTTCTAGATTTTGGTCCAGTAGCCCATAAACACAGACCATTGCTACATACATGAAGATAACAGTGACAGTCCTGGAGGCACAGTAAATCACAGCCTACAGGACACCTTGGTGAAGATGGATTAGCAAATGTGGTTTGGGCCTTGATCAAAATGAGGTTTCATGCTTCCTCCCTTCTTCCTCGGAAGCCATTGGGATGAAGAGCTAGATGGACAAAGAAACTAAGAGAATAGAGGACCCCAAACTGCCTTGACAGCCACCCCGACAAGCACAGGGTAGGCAAGTGGGTCTGTCTCCTTCCTAGCCTAGGTGTGCACATCACACAAGACCAGACACCATGGAAAACATTTGGTCCTGACATGCCCACGAGGCAGACAGTGTAGGAGGGGGCAGGCTCAAGTGTAAGAGGCTGCTGCCTCTGACCAGGACCCAGTTGACACTTGACTTTCACATTAACAGCCCCCCTTTGAAAAAGAAGCTTGAAGAAGGAGGGAAGGGGAAAGGAGAAAAAGTACCAGAAGGGCTCATGGTAATACCTCCTTACATGAAAATATTTTTAAGATGGAAAAACAAAATTCCAGGGCACCTGGGTGGCTCAGTTGGTTAAACATCTGCCTTCCAATCAGGTCATGATCTTGGGGTCCTGGGATCCAGCCCTGCATTGGTCTCCCTGCTCAATAGTGAGTCTGCTTCTCCCTCTCCTTCTGCTCCTTTCCACCATTCATGCTCTCTCTCAAGTAAATAAAATCTTTATTTAAAAAAGAAAGAAAAAATTTCTCCACTTGAGAATGAAACAGTTATTTAAATTGTGAAGAATTTAAATTAAATTAAAAAATAAAATCTTTATTAAAAAAAAAGAAAAACAATTTCTTCCCTTGCGAATGAAACAATTATTTAAATTGTGAAGAATTTAAATCAAATAAAAAATATAAAATCCTTTCTTAACAGAATACTACTTAAATGTTTGAATTGGTTTTACAGAATAAAAGTTATTGAGAGTACTTGGGTGATTAAATGAGCCCATTATAAACTTTTAGTTTAAATACATATTTTTCCTTTATAGAGGTAATATAGGATTATGCCAGAAAACTTGGAAAATATAAAAACATAGCAAGAGGGAAAAAATTAATTGCTCATAGTCCCAGCTATCTAGAGGTAACAACTAATACAAAATATATTTCTTTCTGCATATTCTTTAGAGTTGTGATCATAGCACATAAATGTAAATTTAAAAAAATGTTTTCTGATGATAAAAGTAATATCCATTCATTGTAAAAAAATTCCTGACACACAAAAAATCCTCTAAAATCCAAAATTTATAGGTTATGTTACTTTATATAAAAAGGAAAATGAAAAGTGTACACATCTGAGCCGAAGTTTTGCTTTACAAAGCTCTTATAGAGGGCGCCTGGGTGGCTCAGTGGGTTAAGCCGCTGCCTTCGGCTCAGGTCATGATCTCAGGTTCCTGGCATCGAGTCCTGCATCGCATCGGGCTCTCTGCTCAGCAGGGAGCCTCCTTCCCTCTCTCTCTCTCTGCCTGCCTCTCTGTCTACTGTGATCTCTCTCTGTCAAATAAATAAAAAAATAAAATCTTTAAAAAAAAAAAAAAACAACAAAGCTCTTATAGAAGTCCCTGATTTTGAATCTTTGAAGAAATCATAGTATAACATTATACTCCTAAGGTAAGCCTCTGTAGTTATTATTTTAAGGTAAATTGATATACTTCTAAGGTAAATGCCAAGGTAAATTTGTTTTCTCACAGGAAATTATTCTGAAAACTTTTCAGACACATTACTTCTTCAAATCTCTTAAATCCATTGTCAACACAATGCACCCAGAATGAGGTTAAAGATTATATCTAACTCAGTGCCAAAGTCCTGGTGGTTTTCTGGGCTCTATGATTAGAGCCCAGAGATGGGAGGGTTTTAGAACTAAAATTTAGAGGCAAAACTTTCTCTGAATCATAGCTAAGCTTTTAGCAAATAATATCAGAAATCACTAAGAAGCTCTAATGCAGAGGTCTGAACCTCAGCTGCATTATGTAATAACCTGGGGAGATTTTAAAATCCCTATAAGTAGGCCCAGACCAATGAAGTCAGAATCTCTGGGGACTGGCGTCAGCATTTTAAAAAACAGGTGATTCCAAAGTACATTCAAGGTTGAGAATTCTGCTTTAGGGAGAAAACATTGCCTTTCACCCCAATAACTCTTAGAATGCATAGAATGTCTTTCATCTAGATGGCCATGCACTTGTCCCACAATGTAGATTAGAACTAACCAGAAACAAGGCATATTTTTTGTTTTCCAATTATGTTATTTTTAAACTTTTTAAATTACAAATATATTTTAAGCATAGTCTGATCCTTCTATTGTAAAGTTACAATAAATATTTTTTTTACAATAAATATTTTTAAATTTACAAAACTAAGTTAATTCTAATTCACTAAAAAATTAATTAACTAAAATTTTGGATTATATCTGCTATCTACTTCACATCATGCATAAATTAAAATTACCTGTAAATTAAAAACTTCACAGTAAAATACAACTATAAAAAGTTCAAGAGAACATTTGAAGAATATATATGCAATTTGAGGACAAGGAGGACTTTTTAAGTACAGTAATAAGGCCAGAAACTATAAGTGTGAATAGAAACTGATTTAACTACACAGCAGTATAAAACTTGTCTATGCAAAACACTATAAATAAAGCAAAACAGCATATGAAAAGCAACAGAAGAATATTTGCAAAATGTATAGCAGATATACAGTTAATATCCTTAATATTTAAATATTCTTACAAATTAAAAAGGTAAAGATTAACTCAATTAAAAAAATGTCAAAAAATAAGCTGTTCACAGAAGAATAAGCAACCAGAATATATGAGCAGATAGGTGTTCAATCTCAGCAAGAGAAATTTAGTTCAAATTGAAATAATTAATGGCCACTTAGCGGACTGCAAGGAGGCCTTGATTCTCTTGGTGGAGAAATAACTCCAAAATACCCTTTATCCAGATTCACCAGTTGTTAACATTCAACCACATTTGTGTCATCAATAGCTTGCTCTTTCCAAATACATATTGAAGAATAGGTTGCATACATCATAATATATCATGTCCCTTTACTCCTCAGTTTGACATGTGCATCTCCAAATAGAGATTAAAATGAAACATGAACACATCTGTGCCAAAGTTTAGCTTTGCAAAGCTCTTAGAGAAGTCCCTGATTTTAAGGTAAGCTTCTATAGTTATTATTTTAAGATAAGTTCATATACTTCTAAGGTAAACAAAAATAAAGTATCTTTTATTATCCTTTGTTAGAATTTGTTTTCTGCCATCATTAGCTCATACTTGTGAAGTATAAGTGGATATTGGGGCCATAAAAGTATCCAAAAGAATCCCTGGTCATCACAAAATACCTTTTAAGCAATCCTATATGACACTTTGCTTCCTTCTGAGAGTTTGGCCTCTGAACCTGAGGACAGTTGATACATTTGTACCCATACATCAAGAACTCTATTTGAATTCCAAGAGAGTACTAGAGGACCAGTTTATCAAGGAGCAAACTTCCACACATGCACATAAGCATGCACACACTAGATGCACATGCGTATTCAAAGAAGCCAAGAAGTTGGGACACACCCATTGAGCTATGCTTTGAAAATTAAAACCCCAGGTGTCCAGTTTTACAAATGTGCAGATTGCCAAAGTGAAATAAGATTCTGCTGAGGGTAAAAGGATATCAGGATTACCAAGAGTGTGTGAGGAGGTGGGGGAAGGAGTCCTGAGGACAGAGAATTCAATGAATGTTGAGTTTGTAAGTATTTTCCTGAGCTAAGGAAACTACTCCAGTTGTCCAGAAGAAAGGGAATCAGCTGCTGTGTTTGGGCATTGGCTATAGATACAGTGTGTTGGGACATATGGCACAGATCATGTTTAAACAAATACCAAAAATGCCTGCCTAAAGTGGTTGTATTCTAATAATACATTTGCACCATTGAATTCTATCTAAGGATGCACCTTGGTTGCATCAATACCAAAAACAATTTCAGTTTTTCACTTCTTAAACGTTAGTCTTTGCCAACAAGGAACCTAATTTAGCAACTTACGTTCATTGAAGTTCTGTTCTTTCTCCCAGTACATGTTGAATATGTGAAAAATGATTATAATCATAACCTCTGCCAACCTGAACAAAAGTAGTTTCATTCCAGGGACACCTGGGTGGCTCAGTTGGTTAAGCGGCTGCCTTCAGCTCAGGTCATGATCCCAGCGTCCTGGGATCGAGTCCCACGTTGGGCTCCTTGCTTGGCAGGGAGCCTGCTTCTCCCTCTGCCTCTGCCTGCCACTCTGCCTGTGCTTGCTCTCTCTCTCTCTCTCTCTCTCTCTGACAAATAAATAAATAAAATCTTTGAAAAAAGAATAGTTTGATTCCAGATTTCTATCTATAATTCAGAGACAGGGCTTTAGCAGGGTTTTCATTTCCTACCTTCATTCTGATCTTTGATCTACTACCCTGCATTGTTTTTTATTTTTCTTACTTCGAAACAACTTTAAACTCGTAAAAAAGTTACAAGTGAACTCCAATATATCCTTTATCCAGATTCACCAGTTGTTAACATGTTGCCACATTTGCACCACCAACCTGTTGCTCTTCTGAAATATATATTGAAGTACGGGTTGCATACATCGTAATACGTCATGCCTCTTAACTCCTCAGCATTGCATGTGTATCTCTTAACAATGTGAGTTTTGACTTTATTCCCTTCCATAACTTCAGTACAGCTACTAAATTCAAAATATCTAACACTGATTAACACTTTTACCTAATCAAGCATCCTTATCCCAATTTCACCAGGTATGCCCTTTGCACTTTTTCTCTCTTCAAAGAGTCCAGGATCCAGTCCAGGATAACATCCTGCATTTAGTTCTTATTTAGTCTTTAATCTCCATTAAGCTGGAGCAATTTGTCAATCTTTATTTATCTTTAATGACATAAATATTTTTAAAGAACACAGGTCAGTTATTTTCAAGAGCGTTCCTCAATTTGGACTAGTCTACTGTTCTCTCATGAGATTCTGTTTATCAGGGGCATGTAGATGGCTCAGCTGGTTAAGCCTCTGCCTTCAGCTCAGGTCCTGATCCCTGGGGTCCTGGGATCAAGCCCTACATTAGGCTCCTTGATCAGTGAGGAACCTGCTTCTCTCTCTCTCTTTTTAAAATAAATAAATAAAATATTTTTTTAAAAAAAGATTCTGTTTATTTTATCCCCAGCCATAATACTATGTAGGTGATACTGTGCCCTTCTCAGGAAATCATATATTAAGGCAGGGTGTGTCTGTTGCCCTCTTACCAGTGATACTAATTTTCTTTTCCCAATGGTTAGTTCTGCTTATCCACTGTATAGTTATTATTTTTCCCATTGCAGTAATGAGCGGTCTGTGGAGAGGCATTTGGAAAACCGTGTAAATATCCTGATTCTCAAACTTTTCTCCCTAGATTTGTCATTCATTAGTGATTCTTGCGCAAACTAATCTTCAGTCTGATGATAACAAAATGGTGATTTTCCAACTCTTGATTCATCAGCTTTCTGCAATATGGAAGAGTTTGGACTTCCTATCTATCATCTATCTATCTATCTATCTATCTATCTATCTATCTACTTCCCTGTCTATGTACCAACCTGTCTGCTATATACTATCCATGGATTGACTCATGGATTTCTATTTTACTTAGTGGGTTATAATTACCATCTTTACTTATTTTTATGCTCGGGTTGTCCCAGATTTAGCCAGGAGAACCTGCAAAGTGGTTTCAGGGGGGGGCTTTTGACACTAACCATTTTTTGAGAACTTCTTTATATTCTGACACAATAAGATGCTTCTGGTTCAACTCTTACCTTCCTTACCACAGTCTTGAGATTAGCTATTTCTCCAAGGAATCTTCCTTTTGATGGGGAATGGTATTTAGAAAGTAAGATTTGGTACTAGGTATACTGATTACTATTGCTATTGGAGTGTAATTGCTTATAACTGGTTCAGAAGGTAGAGAGCTAAAAGGCAAACATATGCAGATGGATGGATGAATGGATAAACAGGGATATGAAATAATAAGTTCATACCTTCAGTTCCAAACTTCAATCCACCCCACCAGGTTTTTCCTTTCCTTTCTTTTCCCCATATTTGTATCTCCCCATGCAGTAAAAATCCTGGCTTCCAAGAATATCAACCCATTCACTCATCTCTTATTCCTACAATACATAGGAAATAGTTCTAGAATTGTTACACTTAAAATATTCCCAAAAAAATCAAAAGAAAGAGTTCAAGATTTACTTGTGGGTCTTTTCCTCCCTTAGATCAAGATTATAAAAGGACTATATTCAAAAGTTACTTGGGAAAAACTCCCACTTCTAATAAGATAGACTAGACATTCCTTTTTTATTCCTTCTATTCAGTGCAACTAAAAAACGTGAACTTTATCCTTAAACAGAAGACTTTGAAAGGTAGAGAGAAAGCAGACTAGCCAGGTATCTCAAGACCCAGGGGACATGATGATGATGAATTCCCTGGCTTTTCTTTTTGCCTTCTGTATGCAACACTTCGAGCTGAAGAAACTGTCAAACCAGAAATGCCAATAAGCATAGACAAAAACAGCAAAAGGCTGCTTTCTCTAGCCAAAGGATTAAGAAAGGGTAGCCTAGCAAGAGAGGAAACTTTTGGATAAAAACCAGTCAAATCCCATAGAAAAAACTGGGGCCCCATCTTCACCCCATCTTTACCACCAGCAAAGGCCAAGTGAGGAGCCTAGACTTTCATCTCTGCCAGGCTGTAATGAGGTATCCTAGCCTCCCCCAACTATAACTGCATGTGAATCTACAATTATCTCAAAATTAGAATTTTAATTCAAAACAAAAATGAAAAAATTATTTAAATTACTTTTTCCTCCCTCCCTTCAATGTGGACAGGTTATGAGTTGGAAATACAGTTGGGGTTTATTTGTTTTTGTTTGCATTTAGCTTACATTTTTCTTTTCCCATACTTGAGGTTTCAATTTTAATTTTTGAATACATAGAAGATTAATATGCTTTCAAAGGGAAAAACTTTTCAAAAAGGTATACTCAGAGAAGTATACTCTGTCCCCTATTCTTCCCACCCTAAATCACCCCTTCCTTTCCCCCTGCTTCTCCATACACATCCTTAGTAGACAGTCTATTTCAATGCTTTATTACTGTGTTTCGTTTGAAAGAACAAGCAGATATGTGTGTATATTTTATTATTTCCCATTTTTTCTAAGTAGTGAGTGTCTAGCTCCAGAAAAACACAGGGATTGTTGGTATTTTTATTGGGATATTAAATTTATAAATTAACTTGGAGATAACTTATCCTGATGGCGTTGAAACATCCTCATTGGGAATAAGGAATGTCTTCTGCTTTGTTCAAATTTGTTTTTATAGCTTTCAGGTATGATTTTTTTCCTTAAATGAGTTTTAAATATTTCACATTTCATTTTTTCCTGTTTTATTTATTTGTTCGTTTTGCTATGGTAAACAGGGTTTTCTTTTCCATACTATCTTCTGTTGGTTATTATTTGTATATTACAAAGGTTATTAAATTTGATGTGTTGATTTTACATACTGCCACCTTGCTCATTTCTTTTGTTTTGAGTTGTTTTTGTCATTAATTCTTCAGGTTTTCCAGCATTACCATCACATTTTTATTTTACTCTTTTTTTGCTTTCCAGCTATTATATCTCTAATTGTTTTCTCTTGATATTGAGGTGGTTAATACCTCTACTACTATGTTAAATAATAGTGGAGATAATAGGCATTCTTTCTGTGTTCCTGTTATTGGTGGGTATGGCTTTTTTTTTTTTTTTAAGATTTTATTTATTTAGTTGACAGAGACCATGCATGCATAAGCAGAGGGAGTGGTAGGCAGAGGGAAAAGAAGAAGCAGGCTCATGCCAGGCTTGATCCCAGGATCCTGGGATCATGGCCTGAACCGAAGGTAGATGCTTAACTGCATCTGCAGGAGCCCCAATGGGTATGCCTTTGTGTTCTCACATTAGGTAAAATGTTGCCTTTATGTGTGTGTGTGTGTACATATGAACACATACACTTACATGTGTGTATATACATTAATATATGTGTATGTCAATCCTAATATCAATGATAATTGACATTTCCTAATCAACAATCTATGATATATGACTATCATACATAACCCATATTTTATCATTACATCATTACATATGGTCATATATTACCCATATTTATTTTGAGAGTTTTTATCAGGAATAAGTGTTGACCTTTTTCAAAGGCTTTTCAGAACTATCAATGTATTACTATAGTAGTTTATATTAATAGACTTCCTAATATTGAACCATCCTTGCATTTCTTCATAAACCCTTCTTGGTCATGATGTTTTCTTAATGTGGTGTTGAAGTCTCTTCACTAAAATGTTATTTTGGGTTTTTTGTGTCAATATTCAAAAATGATATGATACAAAATATTCCCTTTAAATTATCTTTATCATATTTAGATATTAGTGTTATAATTGCTTTGTAAAAATAATTTGAAAATTTTCCTTCATTTTCTCTGAAGCAGTTTAAGTAGCACGAATATTCTCTCTTTTGGTCTCTTTTGGAGAATTCCCTTTGATATCATCTAGGCCCAGTGACTTTTGTGAGAGAGTTCCTCGATTGCTTCTCTTAACTCTGTTATTAACTGCTTTGCTTATGCTTTCTATCAGTACTTGGGTCTATTTTGGTAAATTGTATCTTCCTATGAAATGACGCATTTCATCTAGGTTTTCTGATTTATTTACATATTGGTATGCAAAGTAGTCCTCTGATTTTTAAAACTTTCTGTGTATCAATAGTTATTCCTCTCTTGTCATCTTATGTTGTATATTTGTCCTTTACCCCTTTTAAAGTTAAATTTCCTAGTGGTTCATCTCTTTTGTTGATTTTTTTTTTCAAAGAACAGAATTTGATTTTTTTGACTTCCTATTTTTCTATTTTCTGCCTCATTAATGTCTACTTCTGCCTTCATTATTTGCTTCCTTAAGCTTCTTTTTGCTTAATTTTTTGCTTTTTCTAATTTTTTTGAAATTTAATTATTTTTATTCACTTTTATTTATATTGATATATATATTTGCCACTATGAATATTCTGCTGAATACTTTTTTAAAGTATCTTGATTTTTACATATAGAATTTTAAATTATCCCCTATTTTTCAGAAATTCTGAAACTTCTCATATATTTTAGCTTTCACCAAGAGTGGTTTATGTTTTGTTTAGTTTTTTTAATGTCTAGGTAGGAATTCTACTTGCTGGGTTGAAGATAATGGCCATACATTTTTACTCACTTCTGTTGACAGGTGGGATCTATTTGCCTCCCCCCTTGATTATGGATTAGGCTGTAACTACTTAAATCAACAGAATATGTTGTTCTGGGTGTATCTTTTAGGTGGACTGTCTGTTTCTGCTTTGGTTTCTTGAATCCCTGACCCACCACAAAGGAGTCTGACAACTCAGCTACAGAGACCATGTGCAAAGGCCTTGAAACTATTCAGAGAAGGGGAGGGACCCATCCAAACCATCTAAACCCAGCCTTCCACTGTCCCCACCAGTGCACAGACATGTGAGTAGAGAAGCTATCTTGGAGATGGATTCTTCAGCCTCAGCCATCCCAGTCAACATGATAGTATCAGAAATTAACAACCCAGCCAGCTCTTTCCAGATTCCTCCCTGACAAAATCATGTGCAAGAAATCCTTTAAGCACTAAACGTCTTAGGAAAAGGGGAAAATAGCTTTTTATCTTCTTTAGCCTCAAAGGGTTGCTTAACTGTATAAAAGATTGCTGGCTTGCATTTTCTTCCCGAGTTTCCTCAAAAGGCGGCTCTGCTGTACGTTGTTTAGTATGTTGTTTTTTAGAAGTCTGATGGCTACCTAATTTTCTTAACCTTTTAAGTAATTTGACCTTTTCGCTTGGAAACCCTGAGGATATTTTCCTTTGTCTTTAAAAACAAATAGTTTCAATCTTTCTCTATTTCGTGTCTTGCTTTTTTTTTTAAATTTCACTTGGCTTTTAAAAAGCATGCATTTTGTTTTTGTTGTTTTAAAGGGTCTTTTATAGTGCTTTTAATTCTCTTCTTTCCTACTTAACATTTAACTAGCCATCTATAATTTTTAAATAGTATCCTTTGACTTCCACTTATTACTTATATAGCAGCCAATTAATCTTCTTTCCTCTCTTCCTTCTCCATTTTTTGTTGCATTCTTCCTACTCTGTCCATTTGTACACTGTTAACATACAATTTTTCCACTCATGTGCGCACTCTTGTTTTAGTCTTTGCTCTACAGTTAAATGTATTAAATGATCAATGTCAGTGCATTTGTTTTAATTTTCCCCCTCTTGTTGCTTCTTTTTTTCTTAATACCATGTCTTTGGTGACTACCACCATTCTCTAATTCCTCCTCTTCTAGAAGGAAACGCTTTTCCAAGGTTTCCAACTCTGGTCCCACTCACATTCATGCCTCTTCCGTGTAGCTCATGTTGGAACTTCCAAGTCTTCAGACATAAGGTCCATATAGTTGCACTTGATATTGGCTTTTTGTTTTCTGGTGATTTTGTCTTTGCTTCACATACACTCTCGACTCTCCTCTTCCTTGCGGTCCTTTAACACTTCCTTCTCTGCTTTCCCTACCCACCAGTTTGCAGCAATGGTAGGACATTCATTGGAATTTGATGTTTCTTTCTTTTGTAGGCAATTTGTAGTTCATGGTATTCTCAAAAATTGCTGCTTTTCTCTATGAACTAAATTGTGATTACAAACTGTACCGAAATAATCTATAAACATTGGGGGGGTTTTCCCTGAATAATTAAGAAATAAATCATCAGTGTTATATCCTACGCCAAAGAGAAAAAAATTACAATAACTCTTTCATCCAACCACTTAATGGAAATTGACTGCATAAAAGGAAAACAACATCAAAATATGCACTGCTTAAACAAATCAAGAGTCAGATGTTTGTATACAAAATCAACTTTATTATAAATTAAACAAAAAAGTGGCTACACATAAATACAAATATTAGTGTTCTTTTTCCACTAAAACCAATGAATATACTTGTATCAATTTTTTTTTTTGCTCTGCTATAGTCGGAATGATTGACCAGAGGACTTTTAGTCTACAGTGTCCTTCAGTATCCCTTCGGTATCATTCCTGACTCCTGGAATATCCATGAATGTCCTGAGTAATATTGCAATATGCCTTTCTATACTGTTTTCTCCCTCTAGTTGTTACCAAGAAAGATTATTGGTGATTGTTTTTTGTTTGTTTGTTTGTTTTTAACGTGGAGCCACTCTGCTTCTCTGTAATTCCATTACTGCTTCTACATCCAGTGCATAGAACAGCATTTCTCATACCTTCACCTCACCTGCATCATTTCCCTGGGTTGAGTATCAAAATGCAGCTTCCAGGGCCCCAGGCTCCTGAATCCAAATTTTTACCTGCAGAACCCAGTAGCCTCCATTTTAACAACCTAAGCAGATGCTTCTCAGAACCATGCTGTAGGACAACATTCAGTGTCATGTGCTGCACTAAGCTCATCTGGTCTCCTCATAGTCTGTGCTCTAGGTTCTTAACCCTTTATGGCATGATAAAGTTTCTAGATGCTTGGTGATCGTAGTTTTCTTCCTATGAATACTCCATAGTTTATCAAGGTCCCTATTAAATTTGGCACCCAAAATTAAATTTGCTCCTGTAAAAATGGCTTATTAATGCAGAGCACAGAGGGACTGTTACTTTTCTTGATACCCGCTACTTATATTAAAGTAATTTAATGCTACCATACTTAACAATTACATAACTCTGTTGGTTCGTAAAATGTTTGGAATCATTCTAATCTAAATAATCTAAATGAAAAATCTCAAGTCACAGATTTTTTTTTACCAGTTGAACACACATATTTGTGCCAATTTAAATGCAAATATTTATATTTATATTTATCCCTGTTAGATTTAATTTTGTTAATATGCCATCTTATTAAGATCCTTTTCAAGATTTGGTGTCTTACCTGTCATATAAATGCATTCGTGGATGGCTTTATTCAGTATGAAATAGCCTGTACTAGAGAGCCGTCGTTCCCTGTTTTTTACCCTATTCTGTTTAAGGTTTTTATGATTAATTTGGATGAAGATAAGTAGAGCACCTCAGGGAAATATGTGCCAAAGTATTCAAAGGCACAGAGTTGCCAATTTAAAAAAGAAAAAAAAAAGAAAGAAAAGAAATTGATTAGACAGAATTATTTTATATTTTAAAAATATGAAATAAACAATGAATTCTGGAACACTGAAAAAATAAATTAAATTTAAAAATATGAAATAGAGTGGAAATTCACATAGTTTTTAATTAAGACAAAATAATTCAGAGAAATGTCTCTCTTTTGGCAGCCACTTAGGATAATTGCCCTGGTTTCTCAGATGTACATGTTTACTTTCCCCTTCCATTAAGAATATTCTGTGGAAAAGTTTGAGAAGCACCAACATAAGATACCCTATTTTCATGTCCTCTGCAAAGCCGAGAAGTCCGTGTTCATCCAGTTATTTATAAAAATGGGAAATAGGGGAAAGGCATCCTAACAAACACTTTCTCATGTTATTTAAAGCCATTACTAGACATTTTTGAGAGGAAGCAACCCTTATTACTCTACCAAGCAAGACAAATAACATAGCTAGCTACGATTTGATTTTTAAGCAGTCCTTTGATGTCTGCCTAGTAACCTCATAAAAAAATAAGCCATACTGGTTTATTAAAGCTTCTCCTTAGTTGACATTTGTTCGCTGCTAATGACCATAGCATTCATTTCTGCATGCTCAAAAACAAGCCTTTTAACAATCTGTTGTCAATCCTACATGCATGAATCAAGTGGCCTCTAATTTTCAGAACCCACCCTATTCTTCTCTTCAAAAATAAAGATGAAAGTTAGTCATTTATGGTCTGTGGTATCTCTCCTATTTGCCATGAGTTTTCAAAGACTGCTAAACAGTAGCTCTGAGATTATGACTGAAAATTCTGTTACCACCCCGGTAATTTATTTGGCCTCATTGAAAATATCCTGGAGTTAGTTTACTAATCTCTTACCTACCTTGGGCTAGAATTTTCACTTCAGTTAGTTTCTTTTCCATATTCAGTTGAAAAACCCATTTAGAGAAGAAAAAATAGGAATTGAATGATTCTGCTACTTCTTTGATATACTTTCTCTTATCATCTCTAAACAGTAGACTTCTTATTTCCTTTTTCTTTTTAACAACAACATAAAAGCCTTCCAGTTCCTTCTGGTCAACTTTACCATATTTTTTATCCTGTTTATTGGGGCCTTTAGTTTATGGTGCTTTCATAATAGATTGCTACACTTCTACCTTCACCTTGATCACTCTTCCTTCTTTATACCTTCTACATATATTATTTAAACTTTCAGATGAGTAGACAGCCATTTAACTTCCCTGTCTGTTTTATTTAAATCATTTCACAATTATTCAGCTAAAAGTTTTTGGGTTTTTATCATCTCCCTTTGTTAGCCATAATCCCCTTTTGAGACTCAAGTGTGTGGGTCAAAAATTTGTCTTTGAACTTTTTGTAAAAACTTCCCAAAGTCTAGGGGGCTTGTCTGACTCTAAGGTCCAGCATTTTCTTTGGCAGCCATCATAAACCATGAGCTTGGAGTTTTCAACATGTTTTATGTGATAGCACATCATTCATGATAGTCTCCCAGGTGACACACCCTCACCATTTACCCATGTTTTACAAACGTCTAATATATCTTGTCTGAAAGTAAAACATTGTGATCATATTTAATTGTCACATATATTGGCTATATGTCAGTTCTGATTGCTCTCTACAGTGGTGGTGGTGACATTGACAGGCTGTTGATTATGCAGAATTCCATGCTGCTTGCTACGTCAACCTTTTTGTTCCCCTCAGGAAAGCATACTTGTAAGAACATAAGAGCAGTGATATCATCAGATATCATTTGCCTACCCTCAAATGTTATGTATTTTTAGAAAGTAGCTGGTTTACAATTTTAGTTCTTTCACTATTAGTAACACATTCCTTAGGACTCACTTCATGGGCAAAGACCAAGTTGTAGATGACAGAAGTGCCTTCTCTTCTCCACACCAGCAACTAGCTTCTCCTCATTGGTCAAAATTAAGTGCAGACTTTTGGTTATGAGGACCATCAGTAATTTACCTCATCACGGTGGGCCAAGCCTCATTTCTTAACAGATAACCCTCCTTTGTACAATTTGGGGGCCACCTGCCTCCATAGTCTGTAACATTCTCCTGTAGTCATTATGTCTAACATGGTAGTGCTTTGGTAGTCTGTTTATATGAACCTTTTAAATATGGCAGTGAATTCCATGATGTCTATAGAGTAAAGAAGTGCAAGTTTTTGCAGTCTTTTAATTTAAAATATGTTGATCTCAACAGAATTTGAAGCTAGACACAAAATTGTAAAAAAAAGTATTTTTCTAACAAATCTTAACAATGCATACTGAATTTAAAACAGTTAGATGATGTGACAATGCACTCAGTGATGAAAGCACCAAGGACAAACAAGCTGGAAAGGAAAGAGAGAGAAAGGAGAGGAAATTATACAAGATGGGACATTTGAGAGTTCTGGACAGGCCATCCATCTATGCTGGCCTCCTCCTAATACACAGAATATGTCTAAACTAGAATTCTTCTTCCTTTTTAATTAAGAGCCATGTGGAATGAACTATTTTTCATTGTTCAGCTGCTTGTATTATAATTTTCACAATGTATTACATTGAAGCCAACCTATTGCCTATGCAAAATATAGGATTTTCTTGAAACTTGCTTCTCAGAGTATTTCAAGACTTTTGACACACCTTTATAAACCTGTTCTGTATTCCAAAGTCTCCAATAAAGAGAATATAATCTTTAGTAAAGGTAGTCATAAACTTTTTTCTAAAAAAAGCTAAATTTTATGTATGAAGCCCTTTTCTACCTATTTGTGTGCCCCACTCCAGTTCAATTTTCCTGATGTTTTTACCTAGAAAATTTGACCAAATTAATCCACTGAAGCTGTTCTTCAAAATCCTAAAACATCATTTTCAGCTCTAAAAAAGACTTCCAAGTTATTCCTATTAGCCCGAAGAACAAAATATAACATGGCAAAAGACAAACAGCTTAGCTGTGGTCCTTTGGCTACTTGAGTATCTTCTGACAAAGCTGAAGCTAAAAATAAAGAAGGAGAGACAGAAAAAAGGAGGAGAAGGAATAGAGTAAATATCACAATATTAAAGAGATTGTTTCAAAAGGAACACACTTTTTTTTTTTTTAAGATCCACACTGGGTGAGGTGGATAAACAATGAATTTTGGAACACACACAAAAAAATTAAATTAAAAAAAAATCCATACAGTCTGTTAGCAAATGTATTAGGATGCAGTGGTTACTATTTTTAGAAATGGCCTTACTATTTTCATGATCCTCTTTTTAAACTTCTTTTTGCTAATACTTAAAATTTTTAAGGATAAAGGAAAATTTTTTTCTTGCAATATTAATACCACTGTACAGTCTTGTAATGCATAATGGTACCAAGAGTTGGAGCCCTCCCTTTCCATTGGGTTGGATTTAACTTTAATGAATGCAAAATTTTGTACTTTCTCACTCTTGCCCACTAGGCAATGTTTCTTGTGAATACCCATAGCAAATGCCATAAAGCACTTCAAACATGAATGAACATCAAGGCTTAGCTGGTTATACTAATCTTTCTTCATTTCCCAAAAAACTATCTTTTTAAAATTCAGACTTCAGTTTTTTACAACTATTCTCACATGAATTTATTTTTTAAGAACTAAAACATTACTCTAAAACATACTATTAGCTTATTAAGAACTACCCTAAAAATTATTTCTATGGAAATCTTCTACACAACAAAAACCCAAACAATTTGTTTTTTCAGTTCAGAAGTCGCATGGTAGTTTTTAAGTAATCTCTACACCCAACATGGGGCCTGAACTTACAACTCCAAGAGTTGCAGGCTCTACTGACTGAGCCAACCAGGTGCCCCTCACATAGTATTTTTTTAAGCACGATTAAAAACTACTCCATTTGTGATTTTCATAAAGGATATGAAAGTCTGAACAAAAGTCATCTACATCCTCAGATCTTTAACTGCATGGAAGAAATTTTGTGGCATTCACATGTCCCTAAGTTGTAAAACCTTAACAATAATACTCTGGCCTTGAACCTTCACTTTTAAAAGTCACCTGAGATTCCACACTTGACCTAGAACAAAGCAGCAATTTTTCTGAATCATCTCTGTGCCTCCGAGTCCAAAGTTCCCCTACACTTTGAGACCTGGGGAACAGGGTCTCAAATTGGATATAAGTTTCTTTTGCCAGATCATCTTCCCAGAAAGATTCTGACCCACATTGCAGTTTACAGACTTTGTACAACAGGAAAAAAATCAATGGCAAAACAACGACACAGGCAATACTGCTCACCACGACAAGGAAAGACACTTGAGAATCACCTTCTTCTTTAACTCTGTCAGTAGAAAAGGTAATACATTGGTCTTTCTGGGGAGGTGCTCCTTTTGGACAGACACATGCTGTGTATTCCCTACCAGGCTCCAAGCCATCTATGGTTACTTGATTCTTGCTGGAGTCTGCATTCAGCAGCAGCAGGTCTTTCTCACCATACTTGGAGTACAATACGGTCATCTCAGACTGGTACGTGGTATTGACGGTGTTCCACATCAAAGTCACACTCTCCTCAGTCTCACGGACTATCCTGAGATTTTCTACTGTGGCATTCTTTTCCATTGGTGTCATTTGATTCACTGAGGCCAACTCTTCTTTTTTACTTGCACTAGCTGAAGGAAACTTACTTCTACCTACCTCCACCTTTAAATTTCTTTTCCCATCTGGGCGGAGCTGGAGTGACTGCTGGCTGGCGACGGTGGGGCTTGTTGAAATTCTGTTGCTTGGAGTTGTGGCTGAAGACATGATGGAGGAGGGGAAAGGAGATGAGGAGAAGAAAGCAGCGGAGGGAGGAGATGAAGTAGAAGTAGAAAGAAAAATGGAAGAAGCAGGGAAGGAAGAAGGCCAGGCAGATGACCGTGAACCAGGTAGGGACGTAGCTCTAGATCCTGGCTGGACTTCTTCCTCAGGGTGATCTCTAGTTCTTTCAGAGATATCTGATGATAGAGTAGTCGTGACAACACCAACCACTGTCACAGTAACCACAGCTTCTGACATTCCAGCCAAATTTTTGGCCTTACATTTGTAATCCCCAGCATCCTTGTAAGAAATGCCTGTCAAGCTTATTATGGACCATCTGACTCCTTCCCCTGGAGATTCCTGAATTACTGTAAGAAAAAATACATATACTCTGTAAGGGGAAAAAAGGAGAAACTCAAGCAACATGCTAACCTATCTGGTTCTACGTGCATCCTTTTCACATAAACCAAGAGGGAAATAGCACACAATCACCAGTCTCTGATGGCAGATATAGTTCAGGTCTAGGACATGCCAAATACCATGAGATCTGTATGGGGAATGGTATTTTAAAAAGACACAAGGCTGTGAATTGGGAGACTTAGCTTTAGTAAACGTTTATCCACAGATAAGTATGTGAATCAGACAAGTCAATTAGGATCTTTAGGCCTCTGTTTCTGTATTTTTAAAATAAGGGGATAAGACAAAGTGGTCTCAAAGATGCTCTCCACTTTTAACTCACCGTGGTCCTATTAAAATGGTTATTATAAGATCTTACTTAAATATTTCCCCAAATATTTTTCCATTGTCATAAAATACTATTATCTACATAGCCAGATGGCATAACAGATCATTTTCTGGCATAGAGAAGTCAGAATTAGTATTCTCAGTCTTTCATTTTATATTTAATCTAGATAAGCTAGTAAGCCATGGATTCTTTTATTTGTAGAATAATATATAGTTTTAGGGGCACCTGGGTGGCTCAGTGGGTTAAGCCTCTGCCTTCAGCTCAGGTCATGATCTCAGAGTCCTGGAATTGAGCCAGGCTTCAGGCTTTCTGCTCGGCAGGGAGCCTGCTTTCCCTCTCTCTCTGCCTGCCTCTCTGCCTACTTGTGATCTCTCTCTCTCTGTGTCAAATAAATAAAAAAATCTTAAAAAAAGAATAATATATAGTTTTTGCATTGGAATTTTACTTTCCTAAACACTGAAATCTAACATATTACCATTCTGTCTTGATTTCTGAAGCTTTCTGAAGAATAATAATATACTAAACAGTATCCTAGTATCCCAAAATTTAATTTAACTACTTTCAGCTGTGGGCCATTTACTATCTATTTGTAAGAATATTAGGCCTTGACTATTTCTTTTTCCATCAGGTTTCATTATTTTTACTTTGATTTACATTTAATTTTTATTTTTTATTTTTTTTAAATTTATTTATTTGTCAGAGAGAGAGCGAGAGAGAGCTAGCGAGCACAGGCAGAGTGGCAGGCAGAGGCAGAGGGAGAAGCAGGCTCCCTGCCGAGCAAGGAGCCCGATGTGGGACTCAATCCCAGGACGCTGGGAACATGACCTGAGCCGAAGGCAGCTGCTTAACCAACTGAGCCACCAATTTAATTTTATTTTTTCAATGTTCCAAGGTTCATTGTTTATGCACCACACCCAGTGGTCCATGCAGTGTGTGCCCTCCTTAATACCCACCACCAGGCTCACCCAACCCCCTACCTCCCTCCCCTCCAAAACCCTCAGTTTGTTTCTCAGAAACAAATAAAATTTACATTTAATTTTAAATATATCACTAGTTTTTTTAAATATATCACTTTAATTCACCAGAATATCACTACTGAAACTAAAGCCAAAGCATTGAGTTGGTCATAGTAGGATCTAAAAAGTCTATGTAACTAGTATTTCTAAAAATTACACTTTTTGCTTCATGATAAGGTTTGTATGTAATTTATTATTTAAATAATCATTCAAAAATTAGAAACTTGCATGAAAATATTTTCTAAGAAAACTTTAATAGTTATACATTTTTAAGTGAGTCATATCCAAGATGACGCAGCAAGACAAGGGGCCTTATTTGCAATCATCTATCCACTGGATCATGTTTTCTATCAAAAAAAAAAATCGGATTGTCTAATTTCATCTATGTAATTAGATAAACTGAGGAAAATATTAATGAATAAAACGAACCTTTGAAATTTCTTTCATCCAACAATCTTGGCATATTTTATTAGAATTTACTAGCCAATTTTGGGGATGCCTGGGTGGCTCAGTCGGTTAAGTGTCTGCCTTCGGCCCAGGTCATGATCCCAGGGTCCTGGGATCGAGCCCTTTATCAGGCTCCCTGCTCACGGGGAGCCTGCTTCTCCCTCTCCCTTTCGCTGTGCCCATGCTCTCTCTCTCTCAAATAAATAAACTCTTTTTAAAAAGGAATAAAGAAAATACCTGTGTGATTCACTGGTGAGCTGTCAGACCTGGTCCATGTGAGCTGTGGGGTAGGGTAGCCAGTAGCATCACACCGCAGCAGAACATTACTGCCCAGAGCAGATGTGATCTGGGTGGCCGAGGTCATAACGGACGGCTTCAGACACTGCTCCAGCTCAGCCCTCTGAAACAAAATCCCTGTCAGGCGCTCAGGCTCGCTACAAATCATTAGAGGATCAAGCAGCACTACAGCAGGGTCAGCAACTTTTGACAGCTCGATCATTTTGGAAATGTGGCAGTTACAGAACCAAGGGTTGTCCTGAAGACCTAAACCAGAAGGGAGGAAAAGATTGACAAAGATTATTCTGTTGACTTCTGTTTACATCACAACCTCTGGGCCAAGCAAGTATCTGCATTATTTCCCTAAAAATAGACGTGCTTTGAGAGAGAGAATGGAGTCACCTCCCCGTCAATTTTGCTCTTCAATTTGGCTACCTGAATGAATACAGCCTGTCAGGTCAGGTCATTAATGATCATAGCCAACATTTATTGTGCATGTACTCTGGGCAAGACTCTGTTCTAAGCGCATGTCTGTATTATTTCATTTAATCCTAAAAATCCTATGAGAAAGAGGATTACTATCCCCATCTTAAAAATGAAGAAGCTGAGATACACAGAAATTAAATTATTTGAGCAGGGCCATATAGCTTAATCAGCATCCAAGCCAAGGTTTTAAATTCAGGTACCACAGAATACTATAAAACACTGCTAGAGATATTTCCAGAGTCCTAGGAAAGTATATTATTGTCAGTAGTGAAGGGTGTAGAGAGGCCCCCTAGTTCAGCCCACATTATATCATGGTTTTGCATGATTTGAAGACCTATGAAGGTAGTACAAGTTCTGTGTAGCAAAAGTACAGAGTGAGATGCAGGCAATGTCAGGAGATAAGACTGGAGACCAGCAGAGGCTAGAACAGAGCTTGGCATGAATGTCATATATGGTGGCCAAGAAGGTGCACTGCTCAAATCCCCCTTCAAGAGAGAATCAGCAGCAGAAATACAGTTAGCTGACAGCCTCCGTTGGAGGACTGCCTCCCTCAGCTTTCAAACTGTTAGCAGAAGTGTGTTGGCCTTCAAGGCGACCATCAGTGAGAGCTTTCAAGGAAAGTGAGGAAAATGTAACTACTGGAAACTAGAGGAAAGCAGACCCTTTGATGGCGCAGCAGAAAGTTGAGAAACATTGTCACGCGTGGTTAACATGGAAAATATAAAGTGCACTCAATGAAACGAACATTCTCACTCAGGATATTTCCATACCAAGTGCTGAGAGTGCTACCTGGTGTCTTCTTGCTGCTCATGGTAAAATGGAAAGGACAGCTAAAGGAAGAACTGTTAAAGAGAAAGGAGCCCAAACTTGCAGGGTTCAATAATAAAACTGAACATAATAAAAAAAATTTAAAAATAAAATTCAAACAAAAAACCCTGCTTCTTACTCCCAGCCTCTCCAAAGTTCTCAAACTAAGAAAAGGGCTTCCGAGCAAAAATCAAATCCAGGGTGGGTGAAACTATAAAATTATTTGCTAAGACCCCAGAAAGATCTAAGACAGTACTTCAGAGCCCTTGGCAGACAAAAGTCTCTCTAAGGCTATTAAGGGTGATAATGTCCTACAACAGCTTCACATAAAGCCCAAGGTTCCAAGGGATTTATCTCAATAATGTTTGTGGTTGTGGGTTTTTACTAATAGAGTAGATTATACATTGATTCATAAGGAGAAAAGACAGAACTGCAATTTTAAAAAATGCTAACCATGTTGGAAGATTTAACTGTCCATTTGTAAATTCTATTTAGGTCTTTTTGTTTTAATATAAATTTCTATATATGTCTATTTTTATTATATTAGCACTTGATGATGTTCATATTTTTCTGCCAGTATTAGTAAAAACTTGCTGTTTTTTTTTTATCTTCTTAGAAATTTCATTTCTTCCATGGGTGAATCACCTTGAACTCCTTACATTTAGTCCTGTGTGTCTATGACCAGTCTCTAATATCCGGCTTGCCAGCACACATCAATTTCATTCTGTCATGTAATAATTAATATGTGGATAAAACTTTATGCTCTCAAAACACTTGTTATGCTAGATTTTTGCTTTATAAAATAATAATAAAACAGGTTGACAGTCACTGATTGCTTCCTATGTGGCAAATATTGTACTTTGTCAAGAATTGTAAAAGGTCTGAGCTTTATACTACTTTAGGGGGACTAACACCTCCCAATTGGCAAAAGACATAAGACTACTGGTCAGAGATGGAGGATAGTTTACAGCTCTGGAGGAAGACATTGTCTTCATTATACCAGGCAGTAGACATGCCTACCATTTCTCTGGACAGAGACATATCTTTACCTTCCAAAGCAGTTCTGTACACAGACATCCTTAAAAAGATAGTTCAGGACAAAAGACAGTCACTGACGGTTTTTGCTCACAAGACATGCAGAAATGGGAGAGGCCATGGAAAATTATCTTCCAACAGTACTAAGCATGCTAAAGCATTTGTCTACTTCAATCCTGACAACAGCATGAGGTAGATAATATTAGTATCATACTCGTTTTAAAGAGGAGAAAGCCAACACTCAGGTTAAGGGATCTTCCTGTGGTCATACAACTGGATATAGTCAGGATTTGAACCTTGGTATCCTTTGAGCTTTCATTCTCAAGCTCTTTATGTCCTACACTGACCTCATGAATGAAGTTAGTATGATTCTTTTGAGTTTCACATCAGAGGACACTAAAGCACAAAGAGATTACTGCCTTGGTTCTGGAAGTAGCTTAAAGTCCTAAGTCCCAGATTTTCAGCCTCCTAATCTAATATTCCTTCCACCATAACTCATTTCATCACCTAAAAACATCTAGAGCCAGGGGTGGCAGCTATAAGTGCTGTTACCTATAAGCACATGTCAAAGCAGTGATGTCTGGAGCACAAATGTCTACGTAGGGAAAGATCCAAGAACTGTAACATTTACAGTTTTATTCATGCTATGAAACTGTCATAAACTTATGTTAATGGTGAAAGAAAAAAATTTTTAAAGATTTATTTATTTGAGAAATAAAGAGAGTGTGCATGTGCTTGCAAGCAGGGAGAGGGGCCGAGGGAAGGACAGAGAGAATCTCAAGAAGACTCCCCACGAGCATGGAACCTTATGCAGGGGCTCCATCTTACAACCCTGAGATCATGATCTGAGCTAAAATCAAGAGTCAGATGCTTAACCGACTGAGCCACCCAGGTGCCCCTGAAACAAAATTCTTTTAAAATTTAATCCAACTGGCTATGTCTTAAAGTTATATAAAACAGGAAAATATTTTTTAAATCCTTAAGAATAGAGTATTTATTCTAGCTTTGAAACATCAAGGTCAAAGGCACAACTTTTAAAACCTGAATAATAAGAGTGACCTGAGGGCTGAACCAATTCATCAAGTGGTTTTGTTTTTGTTTTTGTTTTTTTCCCTTTTGGGGACAAAGGTACAAGAACTCCCTGAAGTTAAACTGTTATTTGTACTGCATTCCTTCAAGGCAACATACCAACCACAATCACAGTAATTTGCACTAATTTAGTTTATCTATTCTTGGATAGGGGCAAATCAATTTTGCCTTATTCCTTTTATAAAAGGATAATGTTTTCCATGCATCACAGTAGTTGAATTAAGTGTGTTATTTTTTTTGTGAAAAGTTCGCAATAAATTTCTGTACAAAAGTAATTCTGCTGACTATAAGCTCTTGAAAGCAAAAAACCATACCTTAGTCAGTTTTGGGGTGGCAGTGGCATTTAACAATTCAGGGGGGAAAGTAAAGTCTTTTCAACAAATGGTGAGGGGACAACTAGACATCTGCTTAGAAAAAGCCTCAACCCCTGCCTCACACTATACTCAAGAACTGTTTTGAGACAGACCACAGTCATAAGCATAAAAGATAAGAATATTTAAAAAAAAAAAAAAGATAAGAATATTAAAGCCAGTGGGGTGCCTGAGTGGCTCAGTGGGTTAAAGCCTCTGCCTTCAGCTCAGGTCATGATCCCGAGTCCTGGGATCAAGCCCCGCATCAATCAGGCTCTTTGCTCAGCGGGGAGTCTGCTCCTCCCCCCCACCGCCTGCCCCTCTGCCTACTTGTGATCTCTGTCAAATAAATAAATAAAATCTTTAAAAAATATATTAAAGCCAGAAATTGAATATAAAAGTTAAAACTATAAGGAAAATAGAATTTCTATGACTTGTAGGTAGACAGATATTTCTTAGATGAGACAAAGCACTAACTATAAAAGAAAAAACTAATAAATCAGATGTCATTAAAATTTAAAACCTTACCAAAGACACCATGAAGAAAACGAATAAATAAATCACAGGTTTGGAGAAAATAACACATATAACTGACAAAAGGCTTGAATTCAACAATAAAAAAAAACTTTAAAAATTATATATTGGCATAAAGGAATGTAAGCAATGAGCAATATCCCAATGAAAGCATGGTCAACAGCATTAGTCATCAGGGAAATGCAGATTAAAATCACAATGTCAAATCACTGCCTGACCCATCACCCCCAGGAATGGTGGAAATGAAAAAATCTGATAACATCAAATGTTGGTAAGAATATGGAGCAAGCAGACTGTTGTGCAGTGCTAGTGGGAGTGTACAATGGTACAACATCTTTGGAAAATTGGCAGTTTCTTAAAAAGATATATAGCCATCCTGTGACCTAGCAATCTGAAGCCTAGGAATTTATCCAAAAGAAATGAAAATATGTACTACAAAGATCTTTGCATAAGAATGTTAATAGCAGCTTAATTCATAATAGCTAAAGACTGGTAACCGCCCATGTTTCCAAAAACAGGAGAAAGGATGAACAATTCATGTATTTGTAAAATTGAAATGACTCAGCAGAAGGAACTACCCATTCATGCAACAACGTCAATGAATCTCAAAAACAATAATGCTAAATGAAAGAAGCCAGGCACAAGGGCCATCTTGTATGATTTCATTTACGTAAAATTCTAGGGCAGACAAAATTAACCTATTGTGATGAATAAAAACAGTGGTTGCTTGAAATGAAGGCGCCTGGTCGAGAAGAAGCATAGGGGAATTTTCCAGTGCGATGAAATTATTCCATATCTTAATGAGGGTGTGGGTTTCGTCAGGGTATATCATTTATCATCATTTACTAAGCTGTACACTTAAGATCCACAATATGCAAATTATACCTCAACTCCTCAATTTAGAAAAGGCTTAAAAAACAAAAGAATGATATCTCTGGAGATGGACTGAACTTGAAGCTTGACTCCGCCTCTTCACCAGCTGTACAAAGCAGCTAATAATTACAGACCCACTTTACAGCCTTGTCCTCAGATCCTACCAAGGAGTCCTCAAAAGAGCACCTGGCAAGGAGTTCACTTACCTATGTGGATTTATCTCCTCTGTGCCTCAAAAAGAACCACTTATCGACCAGGATTGAGGAGTGTTCATTGAATGAAATGAACACCATTTTAGAAAAAATTTGTGGAAATACTCGTGTGGTTACTGCCCTTCAGGTAAACTTCATTCTGAACAGGAAAAGAATTCATGTTTGCAACTGAGCAAATTCGAGTAGCTATAAAGCAACCAACAAAGCATCTTATGCCCTCTCCTCCTGCAAGCTTTTCCAGGACAAAGAGTATTGGGCCTTACAGAGTCTGCCTGTGTAAATATTTGTATCTTCCTGAGGAAGAGGCTGTGGAAATTTACCTGCATTGCAAATAAAAAACCCAGTCTAGTTTCACACTTCGTTTAAATGTTTACTTGCAGGACACTAGTTTATGTTTGTATAATACATTAGAGGACAATTTTGTTAACTTTTTTTAAACTCATGTAGAAATTTTTACTCATGTAGAAAAGAGGAGTAATGGAAAAGCCTCTTCCTAATTTTTTAAAAATAAAGACACTACTTAAAGATATCAGTAATGCATATGTGAGGAAGACAACTCTGGTATTATCACATACAGTACCCTGCATGATGCAGGAGTGGGGAACATCACGAGTAGTGCAGTCAAACCACCTGTATTCACCCCAGCTCCACCACTGTGTGATGCGTAAGTCTGCGCACGTGGCTTAATATGCGTCTCAATTCTTCTTCTATAAAATGGGGATGAAATGGTACTTACCACAGGGTTAACATGAGACCGGGAGAAGTTATATCTATAAAATGTAAGAACTAGGTTTGGCCCTGAGTAACCACTCCATTAATATTAGCTACCACTATTATTGTTACAAACATAACTTCCATCTGCTAACAATAATAAACACAGGACACTAACAAATAAAAGCAGAATATATCCCACTGTAATAATAGAAAAGTAAATTCTGCAGGGTACCTGGAAAGATACAGTTGCTACAGTTATACACCAAGTTCTAGAAAAGCTAGAACTGGTTTTCATCACCATATTTTAATGATGAAATTGGAAGACTCAAACACAGGTAAAATAACAAAAAGCCAAAATAGAGGAGTCTTTCTTTATAAGACACTCCCATCTCAGTCACAGCGGCTATGGCTTATTGTTGATCTAAAATCATAACCTTAGAGACTGTTCACCTCCTATTCTAAAGAACTATCACATAAATTATCTCATAATATTCTCATTACAATCCTATGAGCAGGAGGGAGTGAGTCTTCCTACCTCCATTTTCCAGATGAGAAAACTGAGTTTTCTGTGTGTGATTCACACACATGAGCTAGTCTTCTTTTAGAGGAGAGTACTTTCTTCCCTTTCGTTACATAGCAGGCATGGCTTTGCTAAGATCAGCTGCCATATATGACTGGACATGTTTCAAAATATCTTTTGTTATTTATTAACATAATTATCATTATTATAAAAGCAATGCATGATTGATGCAGAACATTTTGAAAATACAGAAAACTGAAAAGATGTCCCATCACCAAAGAGGACAGTTAACCAGCTAGTGTATTTTTCAGTCTTTTTCTTTGCACATTTTAAAATAGTTATGATCGTGTACAATGACACATCCTTTTTTTTTTAAGATTTTATTTATTTATTTGAGAGAGAGACAGAGCATGAGCAAGGAGAAGGTCAGAGGGAGAAGCAGACTCCCCGTGGAGCTGGGAGCCCAATGCGGGACTAGATCCCGGGACTCCGGGACCATGACCTGAGCCGAAGGCAGTCATCCAACCAACTGAGCCACCCAGGCGTCCCTATCCTGTTTTTTAAATTTAATGTTATAACAAAAGGATTTTCATGTTACCCCTTTAAAGAATCTGCTTTTGAAGAATCTGATCCCATAACGGAGATGTTTATCTTCATGAACAGTGAAATTTCATAACCCTTTCCATTTCATCCCTAAATTTTCATCCAGATTTAATTCACAATGGAAAAATATTAATGTCCTGCAAGTCAATTCTTTATAGTGATATTAGCAATATTAGTGACTAATCATTAGAGAGCTATTAATAGTAATTCAGTAATTTGATTTTATTTTCTACTATATAGCTTCTTTTGGCAAATCTAAAGAAACTTAGAAAAATGTGTAGGAAAAAAATGTGTAGAGAAACAGAATCTCATTATTTAAATTAAGATAGTTTCTAGCTATTAGTCACAAGAACTAAATTAGTGGCTAAAATAAATACTACAGTATAGGTTTATATGGTGCCTATCACGGTAGACATAGGACTCCATAGCTATTGTTAAATTCATGTTTTTTCCCTAGCTAACCCTATAACATATCTTTTATTCTTTAATAAAAATGCTTGAAGCACTAGATAAGCAGTAGGCAAACATAAAATAGGTATAGAATTAATAATTACATGATTTTTCCTCTTTCTGTTTGGTTATCGCTCACACTTTTAGTCTCATAAGCACCAAAATGCATTTACATTTCAACCAAAGCAATGCTGAAGTCATTTAAATGCTGCCACGGCATTTTCCTTTTTATTAAAAAAATTTTCATTTTGTTATCTTTATTTTATTTATACTTGACTTCAGCAAATATTTGAGCATGTGATATTAGTCAGCAGGGATTCCTGGCATAAATTCAGCATCAAGTTGCTTCTCACACCAAAAGGCTTATAAGTCATTTCATTGGCCAAACACTCAGTTCTTTCATCCCGAGAAATACAACCTCTTCCATGGCCCTGTGGACGTCACGAGTGAACTGACAACACAGCCTTATTGGGTGAACAAGAATTTAGTAGGTGATCAAATTGACTGATCAGAGCCTTAGGCTTGTGTCTCACACAAAAGTATGAGAGGCCTCACTGACCACAGGTACCCGAGAAGGGTCTCAGTTCACTGATTTCAATCTGGCAACCACATTTACTGGGCATTCTCCATGGGCAGAGCACCGTGCAAAGCACTGTGGGAAGATACTTTAAAAAAAAAAAAAAAAAAGGAAGAGAAAGACTTACTGGAAGGAACTTACACTTTAAGAACCCAAGACAAATACCCACAGAACCTAAACAAAGTCAAGATCAAAGTCTGCAAAACAAATCACAGCTACACTAATCCATTAGAAGATTGTCTTCATCATTTCTTTTTAGATTAAGAAAATCTGGAAGCTATTCTCCCAAACTAATAAAACCACCACCACCTTGTAAAGATGCCAGTGCCCCTCTTTCACTCCTGAAGAGCCTGATGAAGGGCCAAACAGAGAACAGAGCAGGTTGGCTGGGGCAGGGCATGGAGCACTGATGCGCTCCCAGAAGTGGGGCAGGGTGGTGGATTTTATCACTGAGCTCCAGGCTCTCTAATAGCAGCATTAGTCTCTTGGTTTATGAAGGTCTCTCCTCTCCCACTAGTGCGCGCACATGCACACACACACACACACACACACACACACATACTGCTGCCCTCACTCCAGCGCACACAGCCATTACACCTTACACAGGGTAAGACCTAGATCTGACCTAGATCAACCGATAAAGTACCAGCCCATCAAATGTGCAAGTAGAGAGTAAGAAGCGAAATTCGACACATATGTAAAGACTGGGCAGCTGAAGCCTTGCAAAACAAATTATCTGGACCTGAGAAGCCCAGAGGCCTCTGAGCTTACCAAGAACAATTCTTCGTGATGTAAGTACCAGGCTCCGTGACGATGTTGTAAGTGAGTGGGACCAGCTCTCCAGGAAATCCGGTGGTAGTGTGGTCAGCCTATTGCTCGATAAATCCAAGTAGGCAAGGTTCTTCAGGTACCTGACCACCTCGTTTGGCACACTGGTTATTCTGTTGTTGTGCAAGTCCAGGGTCCTCAGATGGGGCATGTCCAACAGAGATGCCCAAGGGAAAGCAGCCAGAGAATTTCCATCCAAGCGCAACTCATGTAGCTGCTTGAGGTTGTAAAAGCTGCTAGCCTCAAGGCTGGCCACGGAATTGTAAGTCACCCAAAGGTATTGGAGCTCCACCAGGTAGTAGAAGGCCTCTGCGGGGATCCTGCGGACCACAGTCTTCTCTATCCGCAGCTTCACAGTGTCCACGGGGAAGTTCATAGGGACCTCGGTCATATCCATGTCATTACATAGAACCGACCTAGTATCACAAGAGCAATGGAAGAAAACCTGCTTTCCAAGACCCATGGGGAAAAAAAATACTTGAAACATACATCAGGTTTTCATTTCCTCCTGGTTTTTCACAAAACAGTTGTTCAGCCTGACTGACCTATTCATAATTCATCATCGTCATCATTACCATCATCTTCTTCTAGATTGAACCATATGATATGGTCACTTTTGTAGGTTAAAAACGAGCAAATATCAGCAATATCAAATATCAAATATCTCATGGTTCAACCTAACACGGATGGAGCTCTCTATGTGTCAGGCCTGGGCAACGTATCACATCTGCCCTATTTAACCAGCAACAGCCCTAGAAGGTAGATACTGGGGGAAAGAGGTAAAGGTACCAGCTCTGGGGTCAGGCTGATCTTGGTTCAGATCTAAGCTCTGCCACTTCCTCTGTGGCCATGAAAAGCCACTTCACCAATCCCTCCATTTCATTTTCCCATATAGCACTGTTATAATTAAGTGAAAAGAATATAAAATGTTATACCTTCCTGGCACATAATAGGCACTTAATGGTAGTTTGCTATTTTTATCATCAATCTCACTTTTACAGAGAAAATAACTGAGGCCCACCAACATGAGGTAACTGCCCAAGATCACATGGCTAGTGGGTTACACAGCCAGCTTTCAAACCCACATCTGTCCAACTCCAAAGTACACGCTCTTAACCTCTTTCGGAAATGGTCTGTTTAAAAAAAAAAAAAAAAAGAACAAACCCTTTTTTTTTGTTGAAAGTTATAAAGATCTTTTTTAAGAAGATAATTTAATTTTAAAAAGGAAGGAAGGGAGGGAGGAAAGAGAAAAAGCAATTTTTTCACACTAGATGCTTAAAGTTGAACTCTAGTTTAATAATGTGACTGGTGCATTGCTTTTAGCCTAAGGAATAAATCAAACTGTGAGTTTACTCCTCTTACCATTACTAACTGAAGTGACCTTGAATAAGTCACACTGTGATCTTGTTTAGTGGCATGTGTAAAACAGGCATAGAAAAAAAAAGCCTGTCCCGTGTGTGTGTGTGTGAAGTATGAAGAATCAGAGAATTTAGATTGATTTTAACCTGAAAAAAGACCTATTTATGTCTCATTATATACTCACCCCCACTAGAATGCTGAAAACGGATGTTAAAAATTTTTTGCAAAGCATAGTCTAACTTGTATAATGTATAATTACGTTATCCATAGAAATACATTATACTTGTACATAGTAGCAATGAAATAACCATGCCATAAAATTACATGACATTAAATCAGTGAATTTCAAAAGCCAGAGTATAATGTGAAGAGAGGTAGATAGCATAAAGCTGGGGTGTACTGACAAGGTCATCTTTCTGTAACTTTAGGAGATGGCCCTATGGAATCATTGGAATTCTCTAGGAACACCTATTATTCTTAATCTCTATTCTGTATCACAAGTTCCATTGCTACTTTATACAGGAATGATCTGATATCTACTTTTTAGGTCAGCATTCCAGTGGAATGGAAAAAAGTCTACATAGGAAACAAAGACCTTATCAAATAATCCCTGCATCAACTCAGTGCTGTGACCGTAGACAAGGTTTATAATCTCTGTATGGTTGTGTTTCTTTGTCTATAAAATGATAATAGTCAAACTAGATTATTTCTAGAGTCCTTACTAGGCATAATATGCTATGGTTTTTACAAAATCCATCAATAATGGCGCCATCACCAAGAAAAAAACATTTCTGTGACTGTTTCCTCAAAAGTACCCTGCCCTGAGTCATTAGCTGCCTCATATCTTTTGCCAAGTAGGTCTTTAATTTGTTACATTGTTCTCTTTGTCTTAAGCCACCTAGAGAATATCTCAAAAACATACCATTGAGTCGGTTAAGTAAAGTTCATACAATAAGACAAACTACTCAAAAATAGGTTTTAATTGTTATTTGTTTAAAGTTGTAAGGCATAAATTGGGTGATTGTTTTAACAAATTACTTTCTGTAGGAGGCTCACTATTCACTTCAACCAAGTCACAAAATAACCTTATTTTTTTGTCAGATATCCTCTCCAGGGGTGCCTGGGTGGCTAAGTCCGTTAAGCATCATTGACTCAGGTCATGATCTCAGGGTCCTGAGAATCAAGTCCCACATCAGGCTCCCTGCTCAGGGGAGAGCCTGCTTCTCCCTCTCCCCACCCTGCCCCCTCCCTCCCACCAGACTATCTCTCTTAAAGTCTTTAATAAATAAATAAATATCCTCTAAAAAAAAAAAAATCAAGTTCTACCACGTTTAGCTAACAAAAGTCCTGTTTTTCATTTAACTTCCATCTCAAAGGACTCACATATATTAAAAGTACGTAATTATTCTCAATTCACAGGTAGATGTTAAAAGCAACTCAGAGGGCGACTAACTTCTGTGAAGCCCCCCAGTAGCTGCAACAGACAGGGATGATTCACATCTTTCAAAGTTATGTCTTTGTAAACTCCAAAACTTTAAACTGAAAAATCCTAATCACGAACCTCTCTAATTTCACTCTTGTGAGCTTCCCTCCTACTTTTAAAAATCTATCTAGTTGGCATGAATAACCTTCAAAACGAAACGGGAACTCGGGGAAGCAAATCATCTGGGCAGGTTGAGCACCTCCTGATCCACCCTCCCTCCCGGGCTTGCTTTCTATAAACAAGCTGAGCGGCCGCACTCATTCTAGTAGTCTGACCTCCTGAAGCGGACATGTTGTGAATAAGAGTGCAAGGATACTTCCGTAACACAGAATGTGTTTGAGAGTCTCAAGTCATTTGGGGGCTTTTAAGAGCTCTGTGGCTCAAAATGAAAACAACGGAGTGGGCAAACGGTATTAAAACAATGAGGTTAAAGCTTATGTAAATTAAGCCTTCTCTCCTCTGATACCTGGCTTTCAGGTATCAATTTCAGGTATGAAATTTGCTTTCAAAATAAGGCTATCTGGTTGGAGCCCTTTCCCTTAGAATCATTAGAACCCTTATTAGCAAGGAGAGGAGCGTACCTTGATCCCGTGCCGTCATTTCTGCCTTGATAATCGCAGGTGCACTGTGTAGGACATGAACAGCTCACTCCCTCCAAAAAGCTAGTAAGTACAATGCACAGACATGCAGAAAGATGCATCGCTCCTTCTAGAGGTTATTTGAACAAAAAGTAAAAACCAAATCTTCAGCTTCAGAAACTGGTATGCCAGGAATACAAACAGCCATTTAGTAACAGCAGATTACATGGGATTAGCCGAGCTCTGTAGTTACTTAACCTTCAAGTGTATTTTACAGGGGATCAATCGACCTAGTCTTTGAATATGGTTTCAACTCAGTAACACGTTCTAAGGAAAATGAGACTCAAGCTCATGTCAAGAAAATTTCAAAAGGTTCCCATATCCAGATTTGTAAGGAAATGCTTATTAAGTCCTTTTTCTATGGATGTAATTGCTACTATTATCCTGAAGATACACTTCATGTTAAGAATAATTGTCTTTTAGCAGATGCTAGAAAATACTGCAGATTATTTATAACATAATATATATATATATACATATATATATGTATATATATATATATTGCATTTATAGTCTCCAAAAACAAAGTCAACAAAATCAAGTACCTAGATTTTTTTGGGCAAAATGCTTCAATCCACCACTGAGTGGCAGGACTAAGACTCTGGCTCTTCCAGGTCACTTCAGGGCAATGTAAGGTTATCCCAGCAGTTTCTAACAAAGGCCATGATCTCTGTTCAGGAATATATTTTATTCTTTAGTTTTTCAGTATAGGCATCAAGCCATATCTGAAGATCAGCTGTCATGTCTTTTAGCAAAATTAGGCTCTATCCAAAAATAAAAATTAAATTCAATCATTAAAAACTACCTCTATGTACACAAGATAGAAAATCCTCATGGCAATTGACAATCAAGGATTTAGGTTTTATAAACACATACAAACACATATATATTATATATATCTGGGCATATCAAGTACCTCCTGATTAGCCCTTTCTGATAACACACACACATATATATAGAATTTAATCTTGTTATTGTATAGTGGCTCTATCAACAATCTTTAAATCAAAACCCTCTCAAAAGAAAGTCAATTCTGTAAAAAATAAGATTATGGGAAATGTTTAAAATTGATAGGATGCATACAGAAACAATAAAGGCATAAAAATTTGCTCAGTTAAAATAAAATACTACCGATTTTATTTTTTTTTTAAGATTTTATTTATTTACTTGACAGACAGAGATCACAAGTAGGAAGAGAGGCAGGCAGAGAGAGGGGGGGAAGCAGGCTCCCTACTGAGCAGAGAACCTGATGCGGGGCTCTATCCCAGGACCCTGGGATCATGACCTGAGCCGAAGGCAGAGGCTTTAACCCACTAAGTCACCCAGGTGCCCCAATACCACAGATTTTAAATGTCCACTATTTAAACAATGGTCATTTAAAACAACAAATACATGAGTATTCAACATTCAATGCATTCAACATTCAATAATGTTTTTTATTGAGCACCTACTATGTGCCAAGCAAAATGCATCTATCTGCTAAGGATACATCAAAGAACAAGTAAACAGTTATCAATGGACATAAAGTCCCAGTTAAGCAAGACAATATGTTCTACAGATCTCCTGTATACATAGTTACCAATACTATATTGTACACTTAAAAACTGGTTAAGAGGACAGAGCCATGTTGTGTTCTTGCTGCAATAAAATAAATTTCAGACAAACAAAATAGGAAAAAAGAGAACAAATATAAACCCCCCATGATTAAATTAATCCTAGTGGCAAATATAGGAAATACATACACAGAAAAATGTAAATTAAAAATGCAGAATACATAATAATATGGAGAGATTACATTGCTATGTAAGGTATATATGTGCATCAGCTAATGTGATTTAGAAGCAACAGTGTTTAATATTTTTGTTACATAGGAGAAGTTAATAATTGTATTACAATTTTAGAAGTGTGAAATGCTTAAATATTTTCCATCTACCTAGGAACATCCAACAACTCATTTCAGTAATTTACTTATTGAAGACTATTATTATCATTATTGTTAATTTATTTTAACATTAAAATAGTGGCTACTTCTAATCTAATGGAGAGCCTAGACAAGTTAGCAAGTCACTGATATAATGAATGCCATGATTGGGAGAAAGGGAATGGGCCTTAATCTCACATGCCTAGAGTCATCAAAGGAGATGAACAGTAAATTTACATGAAGAAAATAAACAATCACTACAATAGCCATCCCATAAACAGAAGAGCAAGGAGCTACACTTGGGGAATTTAGGGTCTAATAAGAAAATAATCTATGTCTGCATCTGATATAAACAGGATCGTATTTAAAATAAAACTAAACCACTGGGGAATAAGGTAAATAAAATATTTTGACACTGTGTACTTTTTCTCTTACTTCAGTTTCTTCCAGAAGCCAGTGGATTTTGAGATACATCCATTGGTAAAATACTCGTCATGGGCGTTGCTTGGCGAGTCTGACATTTGAACATGGCAAACACTGCCTTCCGAAATCTACAGTAAGAAAGGGGATATCTGGCATTATCCTATAATGACATGGAACTTTTAAAGCATTTTCGAACATGGCTAAGATGCCTCTACTGCTTACTGACATCTCCAAATACATTTTTGCCTCCAATTTTAACATCTCCTGTCAGGAACATTCATGAATGTATAAAGTATATGGTACAGTTAAAGACCAGTTTTGCCCCACTGATTATAAACATTGAAGACACTTAATAAAAATCAATATGTATTAAGATGACACTTCAAATGTCAGTTAAAATTCACTTGAACTAAGGATGTATATTTCACATGTTTGTTCTTCTGAGCAAAGGCCAGGTGAAATTAAGGGGAGCTTGAGAACGACTAATCTTTCCAAAAGAACTACCAATGGACTCTGAATTTAAAATATGTTCTTTATGCGTCTTATGTGATCTGTTTGGTCTTAAAAGTTTTTATGTTTCTCTGTGTACCTGTAGCTAAAGCTATTCTCCAAAAAATGTGCATAAATGCAAATGTTTGCATTTCAGGATGAGATTGCCTGGCCTCTACTGAGATTTTTTTGATCAAATATTTAAGGACAATAAATTAGTTATTCCATCTTTTAGCAGTAACAGGAAGTAAAATAACCTAGGCTTCACTGAGGAGCCAGAAATCTTTGCTAAGTTCAGGATTCTTTATTATCCTGAATAACTACCCACTCCTGAAGCCCTTTTATTTTAGCATGGAGGTTTTCTCTTGCATTTGAATATCTTTTAATAAATATGCAACTATACAACCCACTTGTGGAGCCCAACTTTCCCCTCCTCACTTTGTCCATTTTCTGATAATAAAACCACGCTTTTCTTGGAAAAACAATTCCATATATTGGGGAGGGTATAACCATGAGAACTAAGCAGAGCCCACCAACAACCTTCCAGCAGCTTTTCTGCCAGAAAGCCATCTGAGATGAAACTCAAATTTGGAGAGGCATAGCTGGTAGAACTTGGGTCTTGGGTTGCTATAATCCTATCCCCTCCATATGGGAAGAGGCTGTCACAGAACTGGAGCTCAAGGCATGTAAAGGCCTAGATGCTTCTCCAGTTGCATGAGCCAAATTTTTACACTAGTTCAAAGGAGTTTCTGTCACTTATCTCCCCAAAAATCTTTTTAACAGTCTTTCTACATCCATTTTTTTAATTAAAAAATTTTTAATTTAAAATTTTAAACATTACTTACTTTTTGTTAGCAACCACATAAATACAGGGATTATAGAATGTAGAAGATTTTGCAAACAGCGGAGCTATGATGGCCATTGAGGGAGGAATCTTCTTTGGGTCACCAAAAGAAGCCCATAAGCACACGATGGAATAAGGGGACCATGCCACCAGAAACACAAGTATCATTATCACAGACATCTGTAAAATAAATCAGTATTTGGCAAACCTGATATCTAAAATATTGAAGTAGCTACTATATTTAAAATAGCATGAATAATTATCTAAATAGGAATTTTAATAAGTTTATGTTGTTGATGACATAGAGGAAAATCTGAACTTTTCCAAACCTCGTTGTACTTTGCTTGTGTGCCTCGAGTCCTCTATGATAACAAGAGCTTGTTAAATGGATAGAAAGTTAAACAACGTAAAGTATGTCCTCTTCCTTTTAGTGTGCTAGAGAAGAATACAAAAGCTGGCTTTGATGAGAGGCAGATGAAAATGCACTCCTGGGAAACCTGAGTGGCTCAGTTGGTTAAGCGGCTACTTTCAGCTCAGGTCATGATCCCAGTGTCCTGGGATCGAGTCCCACATCGGGCTCCTTGCTTGGCGGGAAGCCTGCTTCTCCCTCTGCCTCTGCCTGCCACTCTGTCTGCCTGTGCGCTCCCTCTCTCTCTCTCTCTGACAAATAAATAAATAAAATCTTAAAAAAAAAAAAAAAGAAAGAAAATGCACTCCTAACCCATATCTAGTAATTGTGCTATAGACTGTGGGCATTGTGCTTTTTCCCCTCACTTTCATTATCTGCTCATCTGAAAAAAATAACTTTCTAGCTTTTTAAATTCAATCTGGAAAAAAATGAAATCTTGCCATTTGTAACAACATGGATGGACCTAGAAAGTATTCTGCTAAGTGAAATAAGTCAGAAAGAGAAATATTAATACCATATGATTTCATTTATATGTGGAGTCTAAGAAACAAAACAAATGAACAGACAGAAAATGAAAATAGACTCATAAATACAGACAACTGGAGGTTACCAGAGGAGAGGAATATAGGAGGATGGGCAAAATAGAGGAAGGGGGTTAAGTGGTACAAACTTCCAGGTATAAAATAAATAAGTCATAGGGATGGAAAGTACACAGCATAGGGAATATAATCAATAATATTGTAATAACATTGTATGGTGACAGATGGTAACTACAGTTACTGCAATTGAATCACTATGTTGTACACCTGAAACTGGTATAATATTGTATGTCAACTATACTTCAATAATAAGTTTTTTTTTCTTTTAAAGATACCCAAAAAAGTGGTGCAGACCAAGATGCCCTTCAACAGACGAATGGATCAAGAAGATGTGGTCCATATACACTATGGAGTATTATGCCTCCATCAGAAAGGATGAATACCCGACTTTTGTAGCAACATGGACGGGACTGGAAGAGATTATGCTGAGTGAAATAAGTCAAGCAGAGAGAGTCAATTATCATATGGTTTCACTTATTTGCGGAGCATAA
>PISX010004161.1:0-27125 GCA_004024625.1 Mellivora capensis | reverse complement strand
GAAATTGGGGGGGAGATGAACCATGAGAGACTATGGACTCTGAAAAATAACCTGAGGGTTTTGAAGGGGCGGGAGGTGGGAGGTTGGGGGAGCCTGGTGGTGGGTATTATGGAGGGCACATATTGCATGGAGCACTGGGTGTGGTGTAAAACTATGAATTCTGTTACGCTGAAAAGAAATTTAAAAAAATATTAAAAAAAAAAATACCCAAAAAAGTGGTGCAGAAATTCAGGGGAAACAAGAAATATAAACAGAAGGAAAATGTAAATATGTACATAATACTATCACAGAAATAAGATATATATCCATAAAACAAGAAGAGGAGGCAACTGGAAAGGAGTAGAGGATGTGAAATTAACTCTTTTAATCTATAGTAACCATTTTTATCCTTTACCCTAAAAAAGGGCAGAATTTTTAAAATGCAATTGAAAGGCTGAATGATGGGGTTAGCTAGCATTAGGGTAATGAGGTGAGTTGTGTAAGTACAGGGTCAGACCCTGTTTTCAAAATTTTATATTTTGTTCAATATGGGGTTTTTTAAACTAATTTTTTATTTAAAATCAATTAACATATAGTATTAGTTTCAGAGGTAGAGTTCAGTGATTCATCAGTTGCATGTAACACTTAGTGCTCATTATATCATGTGCCCTCCTTAATGCCCATCCCCGAGTTACACATCCCCCTACCTACCTCCCCTCCAGCAACCCTCAGTTTGTTTATTTCCTACAGTTAAGAGTCCCTTATGGTTTGTCTCCCTCTCTGTGATATTAAATTTGATTTTTAAAAAATACTACATTAACTACTTTTTGCGGGGGATTGCTAAGTTTTTTTGGTGCCTGTTTAAATTTCACACCAAGGCTTGAGCCTCACTTTTCTCACCCAATCCCAGACCTGGACATGGTTGAGGAAATCTTGCAGAAAGTAGAAACAAAAACAAAGTCCAAGACAGGGACAACATAAGAGAGAAAATCTAAGAAAATTAGAAGATATTTTCAGGAGATTCAATTAAAAAAAAAAAAAAAAAAAAAAAAAAAAAAAAAAAAAAAAAAAAAAAAAAAAAAAAAAAAAAAAAAAAAAAAAAAAACACCGAAAACAAACAAAAAAACTTCCAGAAAAAGACAGAAAAAAACAAAACAAACAAATAAACAAACAAAAAAACATGGAAAGGAAATCACCAGAGAAATAATACAAGAAATCTCCCAGAAGGGGAAGACTTAAGTCTTGAGTCTTCATATTGAAAGCACTCGCTAAGTACCCAGAACATGGGTGAATAAAGAACCCCCTCAAGACACATCAGCATGAAATTCCAGAAAATTGGAGACACAGAGATGATCCTCCAAGCTTCTAGAGAGAACACATAGAACACTTCAAAAGGTCAGTCACCATAATGCTGTCAGCCTTTGCGAGAGCAACACTGGAAGCTAGTGGACCCTAGAGCAATGCCTTCAGAATTCTTTGAAAATCATTGTTCTACTTCAAATTCCATGTGGGGCAAACAGTCAAACATGATCATAGAATTAAGACAGTTTCAGACAACAAAATCTTTAAAAATTTACCTCCTCTAACCTCCTCAGAAATCTATTTGAGAATGTGCTCCACCAAATGAGAGCGAGTACCCCCCCAAAAAGGAAGACATGCAAGCCAGAAAATAGGTGATCCAACCCAGGAGAGAGGCCACAGGCATTCTCAGCTGTCAATAAGGAGATCTCAGGATGCCGGCAATGGTCTTAGAGAAGGGCCAGCGTAGAGCAAGATGCTTGAGAGCCACAGCAGGAGGGAAGGATCCAAGAGAAGGATAAAGTCAATTAGTCTCTAATGCATTGGAAAATAGAGAGAGGAGATTGGTGTTTCTGGTGGGGAGTTCAGAGATGAATTAGTGACCCATACACAGAACAGTGAGCAAACAAAACTATGGGGGTGTGGGAAGGGTAGGGAGCAGAAGAGGGGACTGAGAGGAGGAAGAGAAAGAAAATGATTAACCCCAAAAGAAAAACAAAAACAAATCACAGGGGCACCTGGGTCACTCAGTGGGTTAAAGCCGCTGCCTTCGGCTCAGATCATGATCTCAAGGTACTGGGATCAAGCCCCGCATCAGACTCTCTGCTCAGCGGGGAGCCTGCTTCCCTTCCTCTCTCTTTGCCTGCCTCTCTGCCTACTGGTGATCTCTGTCTGTCAAATAAATAAATAAAATCTTAAAAAAAAAAACACAACAAATCACAGAATCGTAAAGAGATCTGCAATAAACAAAATTTAGGTAGTTACAATAAGGTACAATTATGTAACCAAATATTATTAACATTATGCTGACAAGATGAGAGAGAAAGGTTGGGGTGGAGGAATAGGAAAGATGGTGTAAGAGAAATAAATTCTCACTATCCATAGCAGGAAATCAAGAGCAATAGCAAACAAAAATATCTGAAACAACAGATAAGCACATCATTTAGAAATATGGAGACAAACATAAGAAGAAGAGTCAGAGAGTAAGAATCAGGTGATGGGGAGAGGTGATTGTAATATGGACCACATATGCGTAAATTAGGGATTTTAATGTCTTACCTTTGTTAAATCTACCTGATCTGACCAATCTCTGTTGAGGTACTCAGTGCAGTTACTAGTAGTACGACATTTAATGGATCGAGTGACATGGTAATAGCAGTAAAACATCACCGTCAAGGGCACAATAAAATTTACTGCAATAACTGTCATCGTGAAAGAAACAAAAGATCTGAAAGTAAGAAAAGGGAATCACCAAATCACTACTTGCTTATTGTGCTGACTAGGGGAAAGGAAACGGAACAATTATTAAAAATAACTGTGGCACTGTTCAACAGTCACTGCATTATTAAGTAACGTAGGAAGGATATTTAATTGGTTCATTTAGATTAGGGGTTGGCAAACTATGGCCTGTCATCTTTATAAATTACCTTTTACTGGAACTACATTTATTTACACACTGTCTACGTCCACTTTCACGGGCAGGGTTGAACAATCCTAACAGTCTTGTCTGTAAAGCCTAAAATATTTCCTTATTGACCCTTTACAGAAAGTTTAAGATTTAGATTTAGTTGGGAGAGTTAGAAATTTTCTACCCATTTTTCTGGGTCATCTTTCATTTTCTTTAACAAACTAAGTTACCCCCTTCTCCCTGGTAAATACAGAAGAGCTTCACTAAGGAGCAATCCAGTCCTTACAGTGACTGTGCCTTTGCCTTGTCATTCCAGTTTTATCACCAGGCCATCCTGAAAAGATAGTAGGGGGTCCGCCTGGGCTTTCAGCAGAGCCACACGCTGTCTAGCGATACTAATGCTCCGTTTTTCCCTTCCAGATTCTACCCCTGAGATACCAATACAGAAGGGTGGTCTATACCCACTTGGCTGCCACAGGAGAGAGAGGACGTTAGAGGGTAAGGGAACAAGAGAGCTGGATGGCCTTTACTTGCAAACAAGCGTAATTTGATGCTGGAATCACACCATCACTACCAAGGAAGCACTTGGCCACACTGTATGGAAAACATTTGATCTGAGCTTAAATTTGAAATGATGAGAAACTGTCTACATTAGAAGCATTTCATTATTTTAAAGTGAAAATATGTATCTTACACATCATTCTTCCGCCAGTTTATGGTACAAGTAGCCCCAGTAGGATCTGGGGCATAACTAGCCCATCCTATGATAGGCATCAAAGCCCAAAAGAGACCATTGAGCCAGGCCCCTAGAATCATGCTGATGTAAGTGTTGGTGGTCATTCTTCTTCCTATTAACAAACAGATGAAATATTAGCATCATTTGCCAATGATGGAATTCATATCTTCACTTTGTTTTAACTGATTATTCAAAGTTATTAGGTAGATTCTTTACAAAGCACTTTAGTTCACTCAGTGCCTTCTACATGAATTCATATTCAGGTAAAAAAAAAAAAAAAAAAAGGCGGCATTTAAACTGGCACCTGAATGATAAAAAGGATCAGCCAGAGGACAAGCAGGGAGAAGCATTCTTCAGGGCCAGGGAAAACAGCACTTACAAAGATCCCAAAATGCGAAAGGCCTAGGCCAGTACCCCAAAGTGAGGGGACACCAGCCAATGCTGGAAAGATAGCCAGGGGCCAGACCACATGGAGCCTTGGAATTTGGGCTGTGAAATTTGGATTTTATTCTAAGTATCATAGGAAATCATTGAAACTTTTGAACAAGGATTGTCAGAGAAACAAGAGTGACTACGCAGTCTTAATGCAACTCATTACGTTTATATTTTATTTTTTAAAGATTTTATTTTTGCGAGACAGTGTGTGCATGAGCAGGGAAGGGGCAGAAGGAGAATCAGACTTCCCACTAAACAAGGAGCCAGATGCCGGAGCATCCAGAGCGAGCACACAAGCAGGGAGAGTGGGGGAGAGGGAGAAGCAAGCAGGGCTCCATCCCAGGCTCCATCTCCATCCCTGGAATCATGATCTGAGCTGAAGGCAGATGCTTAACCGACTGAGCCACACAGGCGCCCCAATCATTACATTTTTATTTTAAAGTGCATGTGTGGGGACACCTGGGTGGCTCAGTTGGTTAAGCCGCTGCCTTCGGCTCAGGTCATGATCCCAGCATCCTGGGATCAAGTCCCACATCGGGCTCCTTGCTCGGCAGGGAGCCTGTTTCTCCCTCTGCCTCTGCCTGCCACTCTGTCTGCCTGTGCTCACTCGCTCTCTCTCCCTCTCTCTCTGACAAATAAATAAATTAAAAAAGAAAATTAAAAAAATAAATAAATAAAGTGCATGTGTGTTGAGTAGTACTTAGGCCAGAAATGATTCGCTGAGAAAGCTAAGAGAAGGGTTATACCTGTGTCCGGACTACAGATGGTCAGGTATCGATCTACAGCCACAACAGTGAGTAATCCAATACTTGCCATTCCAAAAAAGATATTCAGCCCGGCGTAAATCTAAAAGTCAAAGTTGGAAAGAATACGCCATTCTACACACCCTCCCAAGAGACACTTACATTTTTATTCCATGGCTAGAGTACATTTTAAGGACATTGAATGTTTTTTATTTTAATAATTTTAGAATACATTTTCCATTGTCATATTGTAACTGACTTATTAAAGGCATGTATGGAAAGTATTTTAGGTCTTCATTAATTAAAATAAACCTTTAAAAAATTTTTAAGACTTAAAGTAAAACTTCTATACAACATACTCTATAAACATAGTGCAAAAACAAACCACAAATTAGGCGCAGTGCAGATAACCAATGAAATACTACTAGTGTTCACAAGATAGAGAATTCAACAAGAAGAAAAGACAAACGGAAAGTGGGCTGTTCACACAGGGGAAACCTGAATGTTTATGATACAAGATGTAAACCACAATACATATTCAAAGAAGTGCAGATTATTAAGGTACCCCTTTATACCCAACAAAATGACAAAAAATTAAAAATGTGACAATCCCCAGCATGGGAGAGAATATGAAATAGTAGAAGTTCTCGTAACTGGCATACCCATTTTGGAGAGCAATTTGGCCACTTCTGATGAAATTGAGGATGAATATTCTCTACAACCCAACCATCCTTCTCCTAAGCAATATGTCTAAAGAAACTCTTAGACATTGTAGGAGACATAAGAATGCTTATTGAAGCTTTGTTTGTGACTGAAAACAAATGGGAGTAAATGCTTAATAACAGAAAAATAAATACATTGGGGTATGTTCATAAAATAGAACATCATAGAGCAGTTCAAGTGAGTGACTTACAGCTACATCCATCAACATGGATGAACTCCGAAAACATGGTATCATATAATAAGACTGCATCATATTACACAACATATTATTTTATAGAGAATTTGAAATATTTGAAATATCCCGACAGTATTGTTTATGTGCAAGTAAATATGTACTAAGATAGAAAGACATTCATGGAAGAGAAGGAAGGTTGGGGATAGTAGGCAACAGCCTTCAACAGTATTATTCGAGTTTTAGATCTTTTTTTTTAATTTATGTATTTGAAAGAGACAGCATGTGTGCACACACACGTGCACACATGCACGCACATGGGCAGGATGGTTAAGACTGTAAACTGGACTCTGCACTGAGCACGTGCAGCCAACACAGGGCTCGATCTCATGACCCTGAGACCATGACCTAAGCTGAAACCAAGAGCAAGTCCCTTAACCACCTGAGCCACGCAGGTGCCCCTCAAGTTTTTTATCTTTAAAAAGCTGAACAGCCTGAGGCACATATTGCAAAACATTAAGATTTGACAAAACCAGGTGGTACATACATGAGTATTCATTATTCTATTACTCTCATTTTATTCTCTGTAATTTTATAGCTTAAAATAGTAAACTGTTTTAAAAACTTGGGCCAAAAGTCTTATCTCCCTACTCTCCTAATATGAATTAATGTTAATATATTTCCTGGCCAGTAAAAATAATAACGAATAGGGACGCCTGGGTGGCTCAGTTGGTTAAGCGGCTGCCTTCGGCTCAGGTCATGATCCCAGCGTCCTGGGATCGAGTCCCACATCGGGCTCCTTGCTCGGCAGGGAGCCTGCTTCTCCCTCAGCCTCTGCCTGCCACTCTGTCTGCCTGTGCTCACTCTCTCGCTCTCTCTCTGACAAATAAATAAAATCTTTAAAAAATAATAATAATAATAATAATGAATATAATTAATAACAAGTCCATTGGAGGACTGTCCATAGAGGGGGACAAAAACTGATAGCTTAACTACATTACTTAGATATTATGATACTGTCATTAGATAGTTCATTGTTTCCAATGAAAATAGGATATTTCTTTTTGAATTTGCAATATGCAAGTTTTTGAATATGCAGATTTTTACTTTTCTTCTCTAGCTGAATGCTGATATTTTTGGTTTTTTTTCCTTTGGGTAAGGGAAATTTTGAAAATATAATGAATGCTACCAATGTCATTTCTCTTTTATTAAGTAATGTATTTCCCAGTCACTTCTGAAGCTATTTTCTGTAAGACCACTTTATCTATTATCCTACATGATCTTATTTGTTTGAAACCCTTGGAATTTCTTTTTTTAAGACATTTAAATTTACATCTCTTTACCATTTTATTTTGCTTTCATTCCAAAGATCTCCAGTACCTGGCATCCTGCATATCCAAATTTCCAACTTCCATACAGATCTGAAGCTGCTGACATGGGATATCCAATGCTACTGACCCCTATATCAGTAACAGCCAGGTTAATGATAATTGCATTTGTGGGTGTCCGAAGATCCTTGTACTTAATGAAGATGCCCAGAACTATTAGGTTGCTGAAAATACTTATTATACCTGAGAATATATACAAAAAAAAAAATCACTTTGTTTAATTTGAATGTTTAAAAGTAGTATCAAAATTAAATATTTAAGCCCCCTCAAAAGCAAAGCAAATCCATTTTAGTTCATTTACTGGAGGAGCTCCAACTGTTCTTAAAATTGGTCCTAGTATCTTCCCAGCCCTTCTGTGAAATAGAAACAATTAAAACGAAGAATCTACCAACTGCATACAGAGTACTGAAAGCCAGTTTTAATGTCCTGTTAATCATGCTGCCTTTGAAATTCCTCCCCTGTCTTTCATGATACCACCTCTGCTGATTTTTAAGATACATGTATGACCATACCATCTCTTTTGGCAGTCTAACTTCCTCCTCCTCCTTCCTGAGGCCCGAGGCTTTTCCTTCTCTATAGTTTCCTTTCTCAGGCCTCACCTATCAATTCTACCCTAACAATTCTGTCACTTTCCAGCCCTAACCCATGCTCCAGTTCCACGTCCCTTTTCATTCAACTCATTGCCATTTACTAGGATCTCCCATGTACAAGATCATATGACTGTTCCAATATTTCTGGAAACTCAGTGTGTCCAAATCTGAGTACCTCATTCAGTGTGCACAAACACAGACCCCTAGAGAAGGCACACTGCAAGGTTTGACTATTCAGAAAGGGAATTAAGCTGGCTTTTAGGTACACTGAGAAGCCTCACAGGTGACACCTTCCTAGTCAAGTTTCCACAGTCTGGGATCTGACTCTTAGCCTTGGGGGCCCAGAAACTCACTGTTGTCAATGCCAAAGAATGGGCTGGACTCAGGTAGATAGATGATTGAACTTCATCATCAAAATGGCAGTGTATTGTTGAATGAACCAGACACTCACGTTAGCCCAATTAACAACCTCTACATGCTGCAAGGGGTGCATGAATATCCTGTAAGCCAGATGTGGGTCATATACTAGGTCCTAACAATTGGGGAGTAAGCAGCCCCCAACAACTGTAGAGAGGGAAGGTTTCCAAGCACCAACACACAGAAGTACCAGCTGAGGAAGAACTTCCATTTCATCGTGGCACCTCAGTCGAAACTTCCTTTTAGCATCCCGTGACACTAATCCTCCAGATTCCTATTCTTTCCCCTCTGTGCTGTTGGTGGAATAAGCTGGCTACAACAGAGAATTAGCCACGTTTCTCCTCAGAGCTTCAATACTCTCCGTTGGCTGTGGTATAAAAGCCCACATGTCCCAACCTGATATCCAGGTTTTGCCTCAATCTGTTTTCACCTTCTCTAAGCAAATTTCCACACTTGCCAAACAAGCCATCCAATTCTAATTATTTATCAAAGACACAAGGCTTTGTTGTAAAGCCTATCTCACTTGGAACACCCTATTTTTTCCTGTACCTATACAAATGCTGCCCATCCTTCAAAGTTCTATTCAAACCCAGCTCTGCTCTAGAGCTTTCCCCTACCTACAGTAATTCTCCCTTTTCTAAATTCCCAAAGCGCTTGCTTATATTATACACTATTCATTTTATGTGATGCTATATTTAACTTTTAGGTATTCCTAGCCTTCTCATTTAGATTTCAGGTTCCTAATGACTTCTGTGTTCTTTGACTATGTGGCATATAGCAGATTTATTTAATAAACAGACCACAACTAAAACTCATATTGTTTAATTTCTATCATTCCTGCAGAGGATAAGTAAGGCACAGTGATAGCAAATTGGGTGATTCTTTCTCAAGACTTTATTTTTAAGTAATCTCTACATCCAATGTAGGGCTAGAACTCACAAACCTAAGATCAAGAATCACATGCTTTACCAACTGAGCCAGCCAGGTGCCCCTCTTTGGCTCTGACTTTAGCATCAAGTACTGTAGCAGGCATACAAGAAATACTCCAAAAAGCTTAATGAATTGAAGAATCTAAGCTAACTACTAATTGGCAATTTTGAAAATCAGATAAAACATAGTATGGTAAGTTGTTGTCTACACAACCAGAAGTAACTGTACTTTGGGGAAGGTCTTAGATATAACGGGGGGTATGAGTTAAACAATTTGGCCTTTTTCTCTATTTGTTCGGCAGCTATCTTAAGCTCTCTGCTCTATTTTCTTAACTGCAGGTATTTTCTAATGGGTAGCAACAGATCATTTAATAGGTCTAAATTAATTTCCTCAGCCTCTGGCTTTCTTACAATCTCTTGATAGATCCTATTTACTCTACACCTGGCCTTTCCTTCTCCATCTCCACCTTCTTAAATATGTGCATCATCCAAGCTTCTTAGACCCCCTTCTTTTCACATTGACCACATAATCTGTGATTTCATACATATCCGAGGCTATATGCTGCTCTTTTCCAGACTGACCTCATAAAATTCAAAATTGAAGCCCACATGTCCACTGGACATCTCTCACGCTGAACCAAGTGAATTTTCTCTTCCTTCTTCAAACCTTTTCTTCCCCACATGTATTCCTGGTGAATAGCTTCACCATCTAACCACAGGAGTCTCCAAACAGAAAACCTGTCTTCATTGACACTCCCTTTCCCTCTCCCTCAATTGCCATATCCAACCATCAGTTCTAACTTCTGGCTCTTGAATGTGTCTACTTCTATCCTGATTGCCACTTCTCACTCCTTGGGATCCTTCTTAATCACACAGGGGCCTCCTATGTGGTCTCTTAGCTACTAGTACAGCATATTTCTAAAATGCAAATGGAATCATGTCATTCAGGGACTCCTCATCACCTTTATGACTTAGGTGATTCTTCATTACCTGGTATACAGCCTCCTCTGCAGCCTAGTATCTTTTACCCTTCAATTAATAATTCATCCATAATGAATGTATTTCAGATCATCAATTTACCATGTCCTCTTGCCTCCCAGCCTTACTTGGAGAAAGGGAGCATGCTCAAGCCAGTAAAAGTTTGCAAGAGCTAAAATCTAAGAGAAATATTAAACTGAAAATTAAATTTTAAACAACAAATCTAGTAAACTCTTCGTAAAAGTAACAAATGAAATAAATGCTTTAACTAAATTCTTCTCATAGCTTTGGTTTTGATTTGGAAATATAAGTGGGTTTTGTTAAAAAGGGGACCTAAGAAAACTAGGGGACCTAGAGAACAATAAATCCTTCAACAGGAGCATAAAGAGGTTAGATATGCTCCCTTCAGTTTATCTACCAAAACCGCAAATAACACATACCCAAGGTATTCCTTAATAAAACTGACTGTTGAGGTTACATGAGGGCCCTGGAATCGAAATGCCTGAATTCAAATCCTGACATAGTCCCTTAATAGATCTGTGTGTGCTGGGTAAGTTACTTAAACTATTTGTCTATATAAACGGGGAAGATAAAACTGATTCACTTACTGGCATTGTGTAAGGATGAATTATTCTGTACGTTTAAGTATTTAGTGCATGTATTCAAATAACAGTTAATAGTGGTAGTTAGTGGTGATGGTGGCAGTAATGATCATCGTCATAGTATGGTGGTAAAATTCCTATTATTGTTACTGCTACAGGCATAAGAACCAGAGAGAACAATTTCTTAACAAGAAATTTTCTTTGCATGCTACTTTTGTAAACAGATCAAAAAGAAAGCTTTCCTGGTCATCTACAAAAAACTAAACCAAAAGTTTGCATACAAAGTATTTTTATATAGTTGTAATAAGATTTTCTCTTTAATTAGCAGATTGTTTTTTCATATTGTTACAACAAAAATCAAAAAGAAAACAGAACTTGTCTAGTACTTATCCAGTCCCTGAATATTTGCAGTATTCAAGTGAACAAGTTAGCATATCACTAAAATTTACAAAAATTAACTGAAGAAACATAATTGCTAGCACAGAAGTAACTGTGAATTATAGGGAAACTAAGCAACTATGAAGAATAAACTGGTTATAGTAGGATTTGTGATACTTTTTCCCTTCACTTTTGAATATATTTGAGAATTTCATTTAAGTCAATCCAAAAAATGACAATAAGCCAATGTAACAGTTACTTTTAAAACTCATTAATGAGCATAGAGTTGGAAATGAAGTGACTCCTCAATATAAAATTTATATAATTCAACCTATACATTAAAAAGATAATTAGACAACTTCTATTTCATTTCCCCCATCCCTTTCTTCCAACAACATGCCTTTATCTTAATCCACTATACATCAATGAGTGTGTACACATGGGGAGAAAGAAACAAGTATGTGCCCAACACCTACTGTATATGTTATTTAGGTCACTTAATTTCACTCTTCTCAACAATCCTGACAGTTACCTTATTCTTATCCTGTTTTCAGAAAAGAAAATGTAAGAACAAAAAGCTGAAGGAACCTGCTCACTGTTAGAAAGGTAAGATACTAAAAGATTAAATTCAAAGCTCAAGAGTTTCCCAATACAGCAAATTCTGGGAATGAGGTGAATTTTCAAACTCTGTCCTCAGTGACAATAGAGTCTGCTCTTTCTATAACTTTAATTTTCTTTCCAAGACCTTAACTCCTCTTAACTAGAGTCAACCACCAAAGACAAGACTATGAATAGTATTAGAATAGTAAAGGACATAAAAACACATTTTTGCCACGGTACACACTCTTCCCCAATAAAAACCTGACAATGTAATAACCAAATATATGGATGACATATTATTCATTTTATAGAAAACTTTTCTCATCCCCACTTCACTAATGTTATATTGTTTATCAAGATTCAAAATAACTTGTGGCATTAGCCACCATTAAAAATGACTTCATCTATCCTTTCACCTACATTCTCTTACTATACAGCCAAGAAATAAGGCAACTATTATTATTCCTATTTGCCACATGAGCACCCCAACTCAGGGTAAATGGCCAACAATATGGAACTTGAAACACTTCTGAACCCATGCTTTTTCTACAACCTTATGCTGAAAACCTCTGCTTTCCTTCACCCATTCAAAACAAAGTAACAGTTAATGGAATAAACCTTCATACCTGCTGTGATCAAGTAAGCTGCAACAATATTGTGTTCAGTCTGTGAAAAGACCGAGCCATCTTCTTGTTTAGAGTCTATACTGTTGTCTAAATTATTCCTTAGCATTTTGGAGGGAAGAAATTGAGACAGCCTTCCTAATGAGCCTTCAATAATTATGAAATTTTTAAAGAACCACTGAAGGAAGAATTTTCAGAACCAATCATTTCCACTTAAAGACCTCAAAGAAGGGCCTTTTCATAGAGGCCCTCCCTTAACAAACTTAATTGGGCTGGAGAGGAAAGGATTTTAATTCCCTGGACAAGGAAAAAGCTTATTAGCAAAATAAAGAGAAATACCAAGCACAGCATTTTAAACAATTGGGGCATCAGACTTATAGCTAAGGAGATTATCAAGTGCATACCTCCTATTCAAATAATAAACAAACTCAAAATCAGCAGGAGCTGACTTAACTGATTGCTGCTGGAAATCAGTTCTGAAATTAAGAACTGGCCTTGGTCTCCTAAAACTTTTCGATTAAGGGCCCCGCTTTCTGCTGAGCCTTTCAAGTTTTTCCATGTGTTTCTTTTTCCATAAGAATCTGAATAATCAGACATAAACAGAGAATTGATCTCCTTCCATCTTTCCAAATCTCACTTTCTTAAAAGTAGTAATATTTTCTGGTGTATATCTTCTGTTTTTCTTTGCTTATACAATACGTATTCACACCAGTATCGAGGTTTCTCCCACTTTTTTCTTTTAAGGAAAAACGGGGAGATATCATTTATAAAACCATTCTGTAACTTGTTTTCCTCTAAAGTCACATCATAAATTCCAGGTCAATAAACCCAAGTCTAACTTATTAATAACTTGTATTTCATAGCATGCATATATATGATCTACTTCACAGCCCACCTAAATTAACCCAATGCTTTATATGCACAAGTAATTATCAGATAATAATAATCACAGCATATATCAGCAAAGAATCTGGATTCATCCTGTAAAGTACAGGGCAATTCTAATATTCTGAACCATCTTGTAATAACCCAAAAAGTAGTTATAGAAACAGGTTATAATCTAGCACGAAAATTGTTAGAATAAGATATCCCTGGGACACCTGGGTGGCTCAGTTGTTAAGTGTCTGCCTTCGGCTCGGGTCATGATCCCAGGGTTCCAGGATCAAGCTCCGCATAGGGCTCCAAGCTCGGCGGGAAGCCTGCTTCTCCCTCTCCCACTCCCCTTGCTTGTATTCCCTCTCTCGCTATGTCTCTTTCTGTCAAATAAATATATAAAATCTTAAAAAAAAAAAAAAAAGATATCCCTACAACCTTCCCCCCCCATTCTTTATGTCATGTAATATTACTAAAATCTGATTCTTTTCAAGTTAATTTTTCAAAATCAGTTAACTTCAGAGAAATGCTAGATATACCAATTAACAGTGTAAACATGTAACAGAACCACTAGAGGGCTATATTTACCCACTTAATTTAATTTTATAACTTAGAATAGCGCAGTAGGAAAGGACACAAGATAATCCATTGCCTCAATTCTACGTATAAAATGAAGTTGACGGGCACCTAGGTGGCTCAGTTGTGTAAGTGTCTGCCTTCAGTTCAGGTCTTGGTCCCAGAGTCCTGGGAAAGAGCCCCTGCTCAATGGGGAGTCTACTTCTCCCTCTTCCTCTGCACCCCCATCCACCAATTCCACTTGTGTTCTCTCCTGCTCTCTCTCAAATAAATATTTTTCTTAAGATTTTATTTATTAATTTGACAGACAGATATCACAAGTAGGCAGAGAGACAGGCAGAGAGAGAGGGGAAAGCAGGCTCCCCACCAAGCAGAGAGCCTGACACAGGGCTTGATCCCAGGACCCCGGGATCACGACGATCAATACAGAAAAGCTGTACTGGGATGAGGCTTAGAATACTAAGTAATAGAACTATAAGCATATAACGTTTACATATAGCTCACGATTCTTTAATCCGATAAACTTCAACTGACCTAAAGTCAATCCTTTTATAACTCTTCCCAAATTTCCAAGCATATCAAGATCTATTGCTTGTATTCCACTAAACTGTTTAATTACTACGGCAACAAGTACATTTTAACATGATGCAAGCAATCAAGATGTTATTGAGTTAACAACTCCAAAGATTTTTTTTTAATATTTTATTTTTTATTTGTCAGAGAGAGAGAGAGAGAGAGCGAGCGAGAGAGTGAGCACAGGCAGAGTGGCAGGCAGAGGCATAGGTAGAAGCAGGCTCCCTGCCGAGCAAGAAGCCCGATGTGGGACTCAATCCCAAGACGCTGGGATCATGACCTGAGCCGAAGGCAGCCGCTTAACCAACTGAGCCACCCAGGTGTCCCAACAACTCCAAAGATTTAATATGTGAATCATCAAAAAATCTTTTGGAATGGAACTTGGTGATATTTACCACACTGCAGTACCAAATTCATTGTTAGGCTCCCTAAACATGTGAACTTGACTCAAAACTGAATGCCCCAAAGGAAATCCAGAAAGAACTCTTGTAAGAAAGAAAAGGGGAAAATAAGATGTGAAAGTAAAAGTATAAAGATAACCAATAACTAAAAGATATACCTGAGGTAAAAGGGGAAACCTTCAAGTAGTTTGTCTACCAACCTACACATTGCTTCCATCATAGACATTTGAGACTTTTAAATATCAAAAAAAGTGTAGGACAGTTGCACTATTATTTGTTCTTTGGACAATGCCATCATCACCCCTGTAGTGCTCACTAGGTCTTTTACAAACCAAGAGTAGAAATTCTGGCTGTAACTCTCAATCCAATTTCAACCCAACATTTCTAAAAAATCAATTAGCCTCCCTTCCCAAGTTCTAAAAACACAACTGCTTCTTCCTGTGAAAAAGTAATCTTTTTTTTTTTTAAGATTTTATTTATTTATTTGAGATAGAGCAAGAGAGAGACAACATGAGCAGGGGGCAGAGGGAGAAGCAGGCCCCTCGCTGAGCAAAAAGCCCAGTGTGGGGCTCGATTCCAGGACCCTGGGATCATGACCTGAGCCAAAGGCAGACGCTTAACTGACTGAGCCACCCAGGCTTCCCGAAAAAGTAATTTCCAACATATTTGTTCACTATATATATTTATGGCCAACATATTTATTAATTCTGCTGCAATTCCATTAATCAAGAAAGATAAATAAAACCCAAATTACTGACATAGACAATACTATATGCTACCTCAACAAGTATTCAAGAGTTAACCAAGTATTAATATTAGGTATAGTATGCTAGAAAATTTAACCAAAGATGGAAATATCATTCTTTCTGAGAACAAATACGTGTGGGGGGAAAAATCAATGGCAGGGAAATGGTCTCATTATCACAGTATTCTAACTTGTTATCATAGTTACTTCTTGATACTACACTAGCAGTGGGGATCAAAAATCAATTTCACTTGTAATGTCCCTACCCAGGATTCTGAACATGTAACCAGGAATCTGAATATATATTTATAATGAATAACATCTTTTTTTAATGATAAATAACATCTTAAACCTTTAGTTTCTTTTAAAAAGTAAAATAAAAACATTCAGTACAACTTTCAAGATTCCATCTATGTTGAATGAGAATTGAACACTTCTCCAGAAATTTCTTGAACTTCAGTTCTCACATGAACAGAGCTGTTCCAACTTTAATAGATTCATAATCAAAACCAAAATTTGCTAATCAATTATTAATTGTAATTAATAAAGAAAATACTTTAGTAACTTACATACACAAGTGAAATGCAATAAAAGGTACTCTTTTCACAAACAAAAGGCAAAGATTTTGAAAGGGGGTGTTAATTTATAAATGAGGTTACGTACTGTTCCACTAACCTAATTTTTTTAAAGATCAGTTACATATGTAAACAAATCATTTTTTCTATCTGAAATCCACTGAGTTTAAGCTTAGTTGTACCTTTTAGCTTCAAAAATACCTTGTTTTAATAAACACAGCTGCTCTGTTACAACTTAAAGAAATAAAACATTTTATTTTAAAAATTCCAAGTATGCTTCAAATGGAAACTGCCCATTTATATATTTAGCACCCCCAGAGTTCCAAGCATAGTACAAAACATTAAAACGTTTGTTCATACTCTTTTAGAGCAAAATCACCTATTCTGTTGCACTCATTTTTGCATGGCATTGACATTTTAGTTCCACTGTCAGAAAATGACCAGTTCTTCAAGACTTGCTCAAGAAACAAGTTTCTGATCCATAGAAGTAGTTCATGTAGAAAGTTTCTGTCAACTGTTATACTTAATGTCCTCTCCCTGATTAAGAGAAAATGAAAGTATTAAGGCTATAGAAAATCAATTTTTTAAAATTTTTATTTATTTTTTAAAATTTCTTTTCAGTGTTCCAGAATTCATTGTTGATGCACCACACCCAGTGCTCCATACAATACGTGCCCTCCGTAATACCCACCACCAGGCTCACCCACCTCCCACCCCCCCATCCCTCCAAAACCCTCAGTTCCTGAGTCCAGTCTCTCATGGTTCATCTCTCCCTCCAATTTCCCCCAACTCCCTTCTCCTCTCCATCTCCCCATGTCCTCCATGTTATTTCTTATGCTCCACAAATAAGCAAACCATATGATAATTGACTCTCTCTGCTTGACTTACTTCACTCAGAAAATCAATTTTTAGTAGCACTATACCAAAATCTCAAGTTCAAAATCAGCATGAGGTCTTAGACTGTTTAGCCAACCAATTTACCACATTTAGCTGTCATTCATATACCTTTTTGTTTGTCAAATTAATACGGCAAAACAAATTAGAAGTAGGTGAAAAAATCCAAAGGGAAAAGCATGAAAGTGATCAAAATAAAACTATAAATCAGGCTAAAGCAAAGAACACCACGGTTTCTATACACTGGGGAAACCAAAATAAGACTGAATTAAAATTTAAAATAGTAGATAATGCCAATTCAGAAATTCAATAATTCCAAGATTTGTTTTTTCACACTCACCTCTGAAACCACCACCCCCTCTTCCTCCTCTGAAGCTTCCACCTCCTCTTCCACCTCTGAAACCACCTAAAAATAAAGGAAATATTTATAAAATTATTGCAGCCTATCCTATACCCTAGATTGCAACTTTTTAAACAAGTATTCTGGTTTAATGAATTACAAAGACTTGTTAAAGTTCCATTCAGCCCTACTGTTAAGTGTAGGAGTACCTCAACTTTTGCTTAATTACTTTTTTAATTGAACTAAGGCTTTTTATCATAAAAACAAAGGGTAGCAGATGGAGGTAACTTCACTCTGGAGATCCTATAATAAAACAATTATTTAAAGTTAATTGAGCTACATTATGGACATCACTGATGCTCACATGTTGAATAGAAAATTTAAAATTTTCAATTATCTAACACACATTTAGCTTCCTATTTCAGTCTCCATTTTTAATTCTTTTGGTGGTAAGGAATGATGAATTATAACAAGAGGAAAAACAAACATATTTCTAAAATACTGGTATACACATATACAAGTTTTAAGAAAACAAATCAATTTTTTTCAACATTATATATGAGACTGAATATAGATGAGAGTGAGGAGGATCTCATTGGATTCTCAAAAATATTTAATAGACATATATTCAGATTTTTTAAAGAGATTATCTCCTAGCTATGTGGACCCAAAAAAAGCACATTTAGAATGAAATAACTAAATTGAGAAAGACAAGGGTAAAAACAGTTTTCTCCTTTCTGTTTCAGTAACAGAAGATATCCAACCAATTTCCTGCTCCCCTTCCTAATACCTTGCTCTGCCGTCATCCCATCACCCACCCACCACACCACTACTAGCAGATCTAGGCATACTCGATGCTGCATTGCACCTTATTCCCAAACTTGTTCATCATCTAACCACCCACAATTTTATACTTTATAAAATGCTCAACAAAACATGAACCCCAAAAAGATAAAATCCCTCAAAATTACACTTTATTAGATTTTTAAAAATAAGTTACTGAAACTGAGCACTATTACTCTGACAATCTGCCAAGATTTGAAAACAGCTTTTCTAAAAATAAATAAATAAGCATAAAGGAGGTTTGCTTACATAAAAAATTAAACTGTACTATATGAATTGGCTGCTACTTTGAAATCTCATTAGAAAACTTCCCCCCAAAGTAACTTACCACCTCTGCCACCTCTGCCACCTCCGCCTCTTCCTCCCCCTCGACCTCCCCTGCCACCACCTCTTGGAGGTCCCTTCTCGCCTGGAGGTCGAGGTAAAAACCTCTGCAGTGGTAGCAGTTTATATGGGTCTATATAAAACTGGAAGTATAACAGAAACAATTAGTGTGACGACTTAGGAAGCATTACAGTATAATCGTGAAGAATCTACACACTAGACTTAAAAGGCGAAGACTTTTTCTGATCTATCAAATCAAGAGAACAAAGTACCTACCCCAAAGTCTTTGTGAAGCTCCAAAGAGTAATGTACACAAAGCACTTAAACTTCATTCACAATAAGCATTACATGCATATAAAGAACTGCAGCCTCATTTCTCCTTATACATAGATGCCTTCCAAAAATTAACTACCTTTTTACTCAATAGAATTGCCCTAAAATGAAAACTATTAAAAATTTAACATTAGAGTTCAAAATGAGGCACATACTAGTTATTTCACAACTTTAATAAAGGATCAGATCAGTAACTATTTGCTGAACATACAAAGTCATAAAAGATATGCATAAACTAAACCCATTCTCTTATTTGGGATTAAAGAGGTTATTTTTCATAATAACGAAACATAATGAGGTATAGTTCACAATTTACGTAAAACATGTATAAGCAGTTTCAAATGATAATGTATTACTTATGTCTGAATCCCTCTTTAGATATTGCCTTATCACTCTTCCCTTCAAACTCATTCTCTCAAAAATACTGTCTAATTCTGCACCACCCAATATGGCAGCCACTAGCCTCATGTGATTATTTAATTAACAATTAAAAATTTAGTTCCTGAGTTACATTAGTTACATTTCAGGTGCTCAATAGCTACAAATGGTTATTTCAATCATTACAGAAAATTCCATGAGACAGCCTAGGCTGGATAAGGAAGACCTGAACCTAAACAGTGAATCTAGAAATGGGGAGAGGTAGAATGTACCAATTTAGCATCTGTGATTAAAAAAAAAAAAAAAACTAAATAAAAAATCCACAGGGGCGCCTGGGTGGCTCAGCTGATTAAGCATCTGCCTTCGGCTTAGGTCATGATCTCAGAGTCCTGGAATTGAGTCCCACGCTGGAATCCTCAACCAGGAGTTTCCTTCTCCCTCTCCCTCTGCCTCTGCCCCTCCCCCCTGCTCATGCTCTCACTCACTCTCTCAAATAAATAAGATCTTTAAAATAATAAATATTCAAATATAAATACCGCGAGAAAGGGCAGGCATCCAGATGGAATTTAAGTGGCTATTGCAGGGGCGCCTGGGTGGCTCAGTGGGTTAAGCCTCTGCCTTTGGCTCGGGTCATGATCCCAGGGTCCTGGGATCGAGCCCCACGTTGAGCTCTCTGCTGGGCGGGGAGCCTGCTTCCTCCTCTCTCTCTCTCTGCCTGCCTTTATGCCTACTTGTGATCTCTCTCTCCCGCTGTCAAATAAATAAATAAAACCTTTAAAAAAATTTTAAGTGGCTATTGCAGGTAAATTCCTTTTTTCAGGTCACTAAATGAGAAGCCTGGCTCTCAGGCCCACCTGAACCAAGTCAATTTCCCAATGGGTACTTGCCAGGGTTCCTACAGCCAGTAGCAGCCATATATGCCAGCAACAAGCACTGTCCCCATCTTACCAGGGGGCCCAGCACTCCACTGGCTCCATGACATTTTGCCCTGTTGCTAAATCCAAAGAACACTCTACAGCAGTATTTTGTCACAGTTGAGGATTTCTGCTCTCCTGACTTTGGTGATAATCACTTTTATGAAACTCTCCTGGTTTGCCTCCTCCTTTACTGGTGTTACTTCTCAGTCTCCAAGAGAGAATATAAATTTAGGAGGTATCCCAAAGCTCTTTTTCTCATTCTTACTTCCTAGACTGTACCATATACTGTCTGTACAACAACTTCCAATTCCATCTCTAATCCAGGCTCTTCCTTTGAGCTCCTAACTATCTGAGTATCTCCTAAGTGCTTCAAATTCATTATGTCTAAAACTGAATCCACCATCTTCCCCCAATTCCCTTCTTCTCCAATGTTCCCCATTTTGGTACATCCACAAAGATGCTGAAATCAGACATGTGAAAGATGGTGATTTTTGAGAGAGCATGGGGGCGGGGGAGACATAGGGAGAAGCAGACTCCCGATGAGCATGGAGCCAGCCGCCAGCCAGGGGGTTCCATCCCAGGACCGTGGAATCACAACCTGAGCTGAAGGCAGAGGCTTTACTTACAGAACCACCCAGGTGCCCCAGATATTGCTAGTCAACTACCAAGATCTATCAATGCTACTTCCTGTATCTCTCATAAATCCATCCACTTTTCTCCATTTCCACTGTCACTACTACCCTAGTCCAAAATATCATCTCTTCCAGGACCAATGCAATTCTCTGTCCTGCCCCCTTTACATACTGTACTAACCCTTTCCAGCATGCTCTTTTATTTTTCCAGTGCTCTTTTTTAACATAACTTAACTGTATTTATCCTAATATTTAAAAACAAAACTAAAGCCTAAACTCTTTCCCACCACTCGAAGGCCTTAAGTAACCCATCCCCTGCCTACCTCTCTAGTCTCATCTAAATGAGCTACACTTCTGCCTTTTTCAGATCCTTAAATTGGATGTCTCAGAGACTTGTACACACTGTTTTTCTCTACTTGCAATGTGCTTCCACCTCTTTGGCTAGCAGTAGTTCTCAAGTGCTAGCCTAACTATATCAAAATTATCCAGGAGCCTGCTTTTTTACAACTGAATCCTGACCCCTACCCAAGACTTACTTGCTCAAATTTCTAAGAGTGGGACCAAGAAATACATGACCCTAAAAGCTCCTGTAGATATTCTGATGAGCAATGAGGTTTGGGAATCACCTTTAGTCAACTTCCAGGTCTCAGCTTCTAGTTCACTTCCTCAGAAATCCAATATATTAAATTTGGTCCCACTACTAACATTCTCATAGCAATCTGTATTTCTCCTTCACACCATGTATCAAAATGTTATTGAAATATTTGTGAAATCATTTAATGTCTGACTTCTCCCAAATACTATTTCAAAATTTAACATTTTACTTAGAATATTAGGTCATGTAAGCTTTCCAGTAAGAGTTTTACATAAACTAAAAAACATATTATAGCAGTTATAAATATTTTTAAATAAATGTTAAATATTAAATAATTCACTTTTAGAGATCAGTAAGTTCAACATCTAAAGTACAAAACATCTGAATTTAAGAGCTTCACTGGTGATACACTGGGGGATTCTCAAGTGCTAAGTAGCACTATCCTAAGGAAGGTCATTCACTTATAAAACCAAAGATCCTAGTTATCCTAAGCTTGACTCACCTTCTGCAGTTTTTTAAAGGAAGATGCCTTCATATTTTCCGACAATTTAACAGAAAAATACTATTAGTTATATTAAGGAATAAGCAATTAAGATCAAAGATAACCTTCTGAATTCATATATAATTATAAAAACAAAGTTATATGGGAATATTTAGGAAAGGTAAGAAGTGAGTTTCCAAGAGAAAATGAAGTTTTTGTTTTTAAAACTTCTAATTCCACACTACTCTGGTGGCATCATCACAATCAAAGTACCTTAATCCTATAGCACTTATCCAAATGACAATCATTTCTAAAACCTTCCCAAAAGGAAGTCACTCTTATAGGGTCTTTTCAATATGTGGAAATACATTCTCCTCTCTTGATTCTCCTTTATGGACCAATCATAGCAATATTCTGTCCAATTTAACGAAGCAGGAAGTCTAATTAAATCAGGACTTAGCTCCAGAAAAAGCAAATGATAACCTTCGAATGAGATCACTGGGTCTTCTAATTAAAAAGGATACAAAATCTCTAAGTTGTCCAAATATTTCGTCCACTTTACCAATCTGTTCTTTGTTCTCTAAATAAACTGGAGCATTGAAATAAGGCACCTTATTTTCATCTGTAGTACATTTACAAACTATGTCATCTTCACAGGGATGCAGGAACTCTCCTAATACTGAAATAGGACAAGAAAATGTTAAAATATAAAACAATTTCAAATGATATTGACTAACATCATCTGGAAGCTTTCTTCTTGGGTACCTGGGATTTCACTTTATCTGTTCTCCTCTGAGGCAAAAAAAAAAAAAAAAAGCCCAAAACTCCGCACTAGCTATGTGAACTGCAGTAAGATTCTTCTCTGTTTCAGTGTCCCTGTCTTTAATAAGGGCTAATAACAGTACCAACACCTAACATACAGTATTATGAGGAATAAGCACAATAATAAATGTCAAGTGCTAAGAAAAATGCCTGGCACATTAAGACCAACCTATAACAGATGTTTTATTATAACAATTACATTAAACACCAAGCTTACACTCTACTGTCTCTTTTCATTTCCATAGTCCCTAACCGTAAATCAAGTCTTTGTTCTTTTTTTCTTCCCCTTTTATAACTTCCCATTACCACCTCTACAGCAATGACTCTTCACTCTTTTTCAGGAAAGTGTGGAACCTCAAAATACCATTATTTCTGACTGTCACCCCAAACAAAAATACTCATCACATCCCTGCAAAACCAATTCTTCATCCCTATCACCCAAGCTCAAAACCTGGAACCTTTTATTCCCAAGAATTAGCCAAGTTCTGCTGAATTTGTTTCCACTGGAATCTCTCTCCCATCAAACCCTTCCTTTTTTTTTTTTTTTTTTTCCCTCACTTCCATCCCCCTCACAGTGCACCATGCATGGATCATTGCACGCTTGTGGGCTAGGACCTATGACTCTACCCTTTGCACTCTTCAAACTATGTTGCACAACTGCTTTTAAGGCCCAACCTCATCTTTATATTAAACTCTCTTCATCCTTTCTCCTTTTTGATGTAGGTTTCTACTGTCAAATCTGTGTCACTTTCCACAGCTTCTATCCCACCTCATTGATAATTACGTCAAAACTACTCTAATTAGGTCTTTTTCTTGGCTTCCCCTCTATAGTTTCCCTTGCAAGCAATTTATTTCACACTTCTCTTACTTATGAATAGCAATTGAGAGCATGGGCTTTGGAGTCAGAAAAGCTTTGTATCTCAAATTGATCACTTATTACTATGATCCGTGCAAAGAAACCTAACTCTGAATCACAGTTTTCTTACCTGTGAAACGGGAACAACAGGAGTAAATACACAATACTACCTACTTAATAACTTCGTTTTCAGCCCAAGCTCAATTTCCACCTCCACGTACACATTCTACGTGTTCTTTTGCTTTCTTCATCTTCCCTTTCTCATTACAGCACTAAAGCACTATTTTAAGTCAGTTTACAGCATCTCCAGAACTGACTCCCCAACCAAACAGCAACTTCCGTAAGAGAGCTGCCAGAGATATCTTTCAGCACGTAACCCCCGAACTTAAGCCCATAACCTCCGCCCCAAGCAGGCTAAGATTTAAGGCGACATACAAACTACATGTTCCGGAGGTCCTTGGTCCTGGCCTTTGTTAAAGCCTCCGCGGCCACCTCCACGTCCAAATCCTCCTCGGCCTCCACCGCCGCCTCTGAAATTCCCGCCTCCGCCTCTGAAATTCCCGCCTCCGCCTCGGAAATGGTTGTTGCTGCCGCCGCGATTGAAGCCGCCACCTCGATTAAAGCCCCCCCGACCTCCTCCTCGAAAAGACATGTTTACTTTACCTGGTGAGAAAAAAAAGTGAGTATCGTTTGGTCACTGTGCCGTCTGGGTACACCACCTAACCCCTCTGAGCCACGCTCAGAACACCATACGGGGGGACAATAATAAACACAGCAACCTTGCCGCCCCACGCACGACCAAGCCGCCAGAGATGACCACGAAGGGTGAGGAGTATCACTTCTCCAGAGCCTGTGCGCGCTGACCGGACCACTCACCAGCCTCGCCGTCCCCGCTTAGTACCTCCTCCCGGAGCAGGCAGGAAGGTCTTCACAACGCATTCCCTTCCTTCCCCCCACCCTCCCGCCCCTGGGTTCCGGGTCCAGCCATTTTCGGACCCTTCTGCTCCCTACTCCCAACTCACCGACGCCACGTGCACTTCCAGCCCCACTGAGCACACCCACCTGCCCGGTACTTCCGTTATACAGGAGCCTCCTCGGCCACCGTCACCGCATACACTGAGGACGAGGCGAAGCGAAGCGAGGAGGGGCGGGGTGGGAAACAGCAAGAACCTCGAAGGACTGGTTTACAAAAAAGCCAATCACCGGCAGAACCCGGGGCGCCGTCGCCTTTCAGAACAGCCTTTTCCGCTGGAAGAGCAGCAATACTATCTGACTTCAAACCCCAGTTCACGACAGGTCAACTTGCCTTCACGTACGTAGGAAGTGACGTAGAATAGTGGCGTCCTTTGAATCAAAGGAAGCTGCAGGAAGTGTCGTCACGCTGTTGCCCTGGGAGATGGCTGGCGTCAATGATCCGCCACCTCTGCCCGGAGCCGGCGGGCTGTAAGTGGCGGGGTACTGGCCGTGAGCCCTGGCTTTTCAGGCCGTGAAATGGTCTCCTCCTTCGTCAGTTCATTGCCAGCCGCAGCAACTATGCAGCCCACATCCCTGAGGAGTTTTCAGCTGCGCTCTGCCCAGAGGTGGATCTGGTGGCATTGCAACCCCCTGCAAGGTCTTCCTGCGTTCTTTGGAGCGCTTGTTTCTCCCGGACCTTTTGAAGTATGTACGATTGTGAGCTGACTGCGCCTGTCCTCTCCTACGGCTTCACCAGTTAAAGGAAGAAAAACTGGGTGTGTGTGTATCTTAAAAATATTTTTTCTTTAAAAGTATCTTTTATCTGACAAAAACCAAACATTTTTATCTTTTGCACCAAATAGTTTATTCAATTTGTCAAGTATTGTTTTTTTTTTTAAACATGCTTTAGTTAAATAATCTCTACACCCGGCGTGGGGCTCTAACACACAACCAGGAGATGGAGCGTGGCAGGCTCTTCCGACTGAGCTAGCCGGGCGCCCCTGTCCAGTACGTTTTTAGCACTGACAGGCTCTGGACCATCTGTGCTGCAAGCCCCTCTTCCCCTTTAAGCCCTTGATATCTAATTTCAGCTTCCAGTGTAATTTATTTTCCAAAGAAAGCTAGTGAACCATTTGTTAAATTTGGGTGGTATCTTTTACACCAGAATTGTCTGAGACCTTACCCTGGTATTTGACAGAGTCGAATTGCCTCTTCTTTGAAAGGGCAGAGATTGGTACCTACTTCAGAGGCTAATTTTTATTTGGAAAGAACTTTGTAAACTTCACTGTGAAATGCTAGAAATCACAATATATCTTCTACACTAATACATAAACTTCTCGAGAAAGCCCCTAACAATCCTATATATGAAAGGAACTTAATAAATATAGTTTTATTCAGATTTGGTATATGTACTTTAAATTCTGCAGATCATATAGAAAATTACTCTTGACTGCCTTGCTCTATTTTGCTTTGCTTCATCTAACTTTTATGATCAGTGTTTAGCTCCATTTGGTGTCCACTGTTAACTCTAACTCACTGTGATGAAATCAATGAAGTTTTGTAAGACCTTCCAGATTGTCTGGTGCCCCTTTATTTTACTTATTGTCAGTAAAGAACTAACATTCAAGAAAGTGAAGTAACTTCTCCAGCCAGTTAGAGGAACAAAGTAGAACTTTAGATTCTCAGAGTCTTCGGCCCTTTTCTGTCCCCATCCCCCACTTGTTACTCTTCCCAAATTGTGCATCATTCCAGCCCCCTGTCAGCCCTCACAGTAGCATCATACTCTTCATTTCTGAATCTTTGGACTCAGACCTTTGAGCACTCTCCTTTTATCATTGTTATCACCATCCCCACCCCAGCCTTGATTGGTCTCTTTTATCCAAAGCTGTCAATTTCTATTAATTCCTGGAAGATAGCTTTGTGCTCTCATTATAGGCCTCTTGTGTCACTACCATACTTCTTGTGTTAATTCCTACCCTAAATCGTTCAATATAATCTATAAGAATTGAGAAGTCCATAATAAATGTTTCTATATGTAACTTTTCTTCCATCTGTATTGCATGTGATGATATACTGACCTAACTAAAATGGTTTATTCTCAAGCCATCCACAAGACCTCAAAGGGCTCTCCACATCCTTTAGCAACAAGTCTAGAGTAAAATCTCTCCATTGATTAGGTCCTGTATATGATTTATTTTATTTCCTTCCTATGTTGTACACCATCCCTCTGCTTAATCAGGCCAGCACCATTGCCTTGCTTCTCTTTCTCCATTGTTTTCATATGCTTCCTGCTTAGAAAAGCTTCATTTCCTGTATACCAGACCAGCTGTTTTCTATCTTTTCCATCCTGGAGGAACCCTTAAAATAATTTTCACGTGTTGGAAACCCCTGCATAAAAATGTTATGTGTGTGTGTTGTATGTATTGATATATACATAATAGACATATATAAATATATAAATATCAAGGTGTAGACATAAAGACCCAATTATAATTGTCAATGCCCTTTTTTAAAAACTGTGGTATGACCAAGTGGGATTTATTCCAGGGCTGCGAGTTTGGTTCAACATCCGCAAATCAATCAATGTGATACAATACATTAATAAAAGAAAGAAAAAGAACCATATGATACTCTCAGTAGATGCTGGAAAAGCATTTGACAAAGTACAGCATCCCTTCCTGATGAAAACTCTTCAAAGTGTAGGGATAGAGGGTACATACCTCAATATCATCAAAGCCATCTATGAAAAACCCACAGTGAATATCATTCTCAATGGAGAAAAACTGAGCTTTTC